>JAWWEQ010023575.1:0-27451 GCA_035583055.1 Torymus tubicola | reverse complement strand
TACTATAGTTATCTAATAACACATAAAATGGTATCCGAAAATACTACTGGTAACAAGTGGTTCAACAGAAGTTCAGCCAATAGTTTAGCCAGTAGTTTAAACTACAGTTTTTTTTGTAAGGGTGATGTCCACTTTTTTTCATTACAGAAATATTTCATAAAATATTGTGGTAATATGGCTGCAGCATGGACTAAATATTACTAAAAAATAATAGGCTATATTACTTTAATATTGCAGAAGTATATTTTTACAATATTATCCAGTATTTTATTGCAATACCAGGCTTAGTCCATCTTGACACAATATTGTCAAAGTATTCTCGTAATATGAATTCAATATTTTTTAGTATTAATGTATATTTTTTCAATATTTCTGAAATATTGAGGAAATATTGCCGTACAATAAAAAACTTAATAATATTGTAGAACTTTGCAGCAGTATTACATCTGTATCAAGTGTTATTTATCGAAATTATAGCAACATTTTTAATTATTGCTACAATATTTCGAAATATAGCTGTGCAATTGCAGCAATATTGCTCAAAGGAACATCATTTCAGGGATATTGGCACGACATTGCAGAAACATTAAACAAATATTTTAGAAACTTTATAATAATATTGCGCCTGCAATATTACTGTAAAAATTATAAATCGAAACTGCAGCAACATTTACAATTATTGCCAAAACATTTCGAAATATTAATATAATATTGCTGAATGGAATAATAATATTTAAGATGCTTTGCAATAACATTGTTGAATAATTTTGTAACGATATTGCAGCCATATGACTGAGAGATGCTATTTATTCTACAAATATTGTAACAAATTGTTAAAATATTTGTAAAAAATTGAATCAATGATGTTGCAGTATTTCCAAATATTAATTTAATAGTTCAGTAACATGACTTGTTAGTGCTACAATATTTTAGGAATATTGTAGAAAAATTGGTAAAATATTTGTGAAACAATGAATCAATGTTACTGCAATATAGTCAAACATTTATTTAATATTACAGTAAAATGACTGAGGCGTACTACAATAGTTTACAAATATTGTAGCTAAATTGTTAAATATTTGTAAAACATTGTTGTTCGTTGTAGAAAAGAAAGTAAAGCGAGAAAAGAAAGGAAAGGATACCAAAAATGAGCCAAGTCTCGTGTGGTGGTTAAATAATATATTTATCCTCCACTTAAAAAAGAACACACCTTTATTGCTATTTCAACTGAAGTTGTAGAAGTTACAGCGAAGGCGGCTGCCGAACATCAAGACAAAGACTGACTTATAGCCGGGATCGCGCCTGTCCGGTAGTGGGACGCGTTATTGTTTCCGCCGCCTAGCGCCTCATCGAGGCCCTCGACGGAGCGTCGTAAGTATTGCAAAAATATTGGCCCGCAATTTATTATTCGGCATTTTAATGGATAGTTTTTGTAATATTGCGTTAAAATGTCTTGAGCTAAAATGTTTAACAGAAATTGTGACAATATGTTTTGGCAATATATTGAGTATGATTATTGTAGTGAGATAACTTAAATATTATTTCTATATTCTTGTCAAAGTCAAGAAGGACAATATTCGTAGAACGTTTCTATAATATTGTAAAGTGAATTCTACTGTTTATATATTGCAAAAATATTGGCGCAATGTTGTCTGACAATACATTAATCAACATTATAGATGAAATTTTTTTGCAATATTGCGTTGCGATATGTTGCACTAAAATGTCCGAAAATTATTATAATATTCTTTGGAAATTTAATAAGCACGATTATTGCAATAATATCACTCTAATATTATGCCTATAACATTGCCAAAGTCAACTTGGACAATATTGTTAGAATGTTTCTACAATATTGGAAAATAAAATCTAAGAAAGATATGTTTCAAAAATATGCAGATTGAATACGATTACTGCAAAAGTGCTTCTGCAATCTTATTTCAATATGCTTGTAAAAGTTAAGGAGAACAATATTGGTAGAATATTTATACAACATTGCAAAATAAAATCTGATGTGCATACCGGGTGTCCTAGTATTCCCTTCGCAGTGCGAACGGTTGCGTCACCGTTACATCTGAAGCAATTTCTCAAGTAATTACTTAAGTAATTACTTATTACTTGAGCTGCAACTTATTAATAATGCTTAAACCAAAAAATACCCTGGGGCTGCGAGTTCCACATAGAAGGTGTGGGGCACGCAGACAGGTCAAATAAAGTATATTATAAATTGAAAATTATTAAATCCGAAATAGTCTGGGATTGCGAGTTTCATATAGAAGGTGTGCGAGACGCAGACGGACCAAATAAACTAAGTAGTAAAGTAAATATTATTAAGCTTGAGGATGCTCGTTTTACGTAGTAGATGTCGAGGACGCAGACATGATAATAACAGTAGACTGTTAATTAAAAAATTCTTAAACCCCTAATAGTCTGGGGTTTTGAGTTTCACGTAAAAGCTGTACGAGACGCAGATAGGCCAAAGGAAATAAGTTGACAATTAGAAATAATTAAACCCCAAATACGCTGGAGATACAAGTTCCACATAGAAGATGCAAAGTCGGATAGCCGGATGCAAGTTCTGCGTAGAAGGAGTAGACGCCCTAAAAATAGTGAAATGCTATTTAAAAAATTTAAAACCACAAATAGCTTGGGAATCAAGTTCCATGTAGAAGATGTGGGGCAAACAAACAAGTTAAATTAATTAGATTGTCAATTAAAAATTATTAGATTGGGGATACAAGTTCTATGTAGAAGATGTGGGGCAAACAAACAGGTTAAATTAATTAGATTGTAAATTAAAATTATCTCGGGTTGTGATTTCTACATAGAAAGTGCGGCGCACGCAGACAGGTCGAATGAACTAGCTTGTAAAATGAAAATTAACAGGTTTCAATGTACAACTCAGTTCATCTGAAAGGTCTGCTGACCTCACACTTTTTACCCGGAATTTAAAATTTTTTAACTACCAGTTTACTATTTTAATCATGTCTGCATGCTTAATATCCTCTACGTGGAACGTGAGTGCCTGGCTATTTGAGATTTAATAATTTTTATTTTACAACCTAGGTATATTGTAAAGTCATTGGCGGAATATTGCCTCGCAATACATGAACCAGCATTATTAATGGATTGTTTTTGCAATGTTGCCTTAACATATATTGAACAAAAATGTTCGACAAAAGTTCTGACAATATTGATTTGCAATATATTAAGTAGGATTATCTCTTCAATATTGCATATCTTTGTAAAAGGCAGCAAACACAATATTGGTAATCGTTTTTTACGATATTGTAAAATAAGGTCTAATAAGTGTACATTGCAAAAATAGTGTATGAATATTGCCTGTTAATATACCAATTGGCATTAAAATTTTTAAATCAAAGCAGCAGGACGTTGCATGACAATGAGCATGGCGATTATTTAAATATTTTTTCAATTGATACTGGGAAAGGCGATTATGTAAATAATTTTTTAACCCAAGTAACCGGGGAACGCAAGGTCTTCGCCTGTATACACTGAGAGAAATAGCATCATAAAAATTAGTATAACTCTAGTAAAAATTACTATGTAACATTGTAATCGGGGCCTATACCTTCATTATAGCCTAATTTGTAATAGTTTCAGTAATTATTAGTAGATATCTATCGATATTTTATTCAAATATATCAAATAATGTTCTTATACATAAGAAAAATTATTATGTAACATAGCAAAGTATGTTTAGTTGTTAACAGTATTTACACCATAACTGAACCTCAAAATCATAACACTGGTATGATTTTTCGGCGTAGTGCATAAATCGATTATTTAACTAAATCACACATTTGCTAAATAATCGACCCCGCACCCGAGTCAAAATTTACTATTACGGAAATTTTATTGAAACAATTGGAACAGAAATCACTGTTCAGTTGTTTACTTCATACGGACAATTCGTATTACAATGAGTAAAGCGATACGTGTAAGCAGTCGGTAAGGCTTACGGTTCTTAAGCCAAAGGTTGGTGGTTCGAGTTCCCGGCGATTTCTTTCAGCAATAAAAATAAAATTTATTTCTTACTTTAAATATTTAATTTATGTTATTTGTCACTTTGTCATGACTATTTGACTAGTTAAAAATAAATTTACAATTAAATAATTTTTTTCGTTCTTTTGAAACAAATATAAATATTACAAAGTAGCATAGCAATTTTTGTTTAAATGCAAGTATAGGTCTCGATTACAATGTTACTTAGTAATTTTTGCTAGAGTTTTTATAATTTTTATTATAGTGTTTCTCTCAGTATAGAAGTTACGTAAGTGCGCGACATTAATGGTAAGTAAGACAATTATTAAAGAAATTCTCAAACCCAATTAGCTGGCGGAAGCGAGGTCCATGCATAAGGGTGTTTTGGAAACGAGCGTTTGTGAGCAGGGAGATTATTTAAATAATTTTTTAACTCAAGTATGGTATGAGGGAGTCACGTAGGCATACGACACTAGGCAAGATAATTATTGCACCTCGCTTTCCCCGCCAACTTGAAGTTAAAAATTATTTAAATTACTGGTACATGTCTATACCTACTTCACTTATATTCGTGAAACTCCGCATACCATCGGTTACTTGAGTTTAAAAATTAATTAAATAACAGTGTCGGATATCTACGTAACTCTCTCATATGTGTGATCGTTGTATCCTCCTGATATTTTGGCTATGTGAATCATATATATTGTAACGGGGTAAGGTTCTCTATAGCTAATCTAAATGAAACGCGTGACTCGAGATATAAAATGAAACAATCAAGACGTTTATTTAGGATAAAGAAAAGAATATATAAGTCACACGCGTAGGCCGAGACTTTTACGGGAGCCGGCGCGCGCCGCCGGCTTTGTCGCTTCACGAAATAACGCAAGTCTTACACGGCTCGCACTACCGCAATTACCTCACCGCGAGGTGTACGCGCGCAACAAGAATCAAATACTCGACGAGACTTACTCGGGGCTGGCCAGCCATCGCAGTCGCAACGCACTTCGAGTCCGTGGGGATGGAGTGAATCCTCGCTGTCCCCGCTCGCAATTGACGTTGCCGCGTCCAACTCTCTCTATCTTTCTCATGGTTGGTGGCGTCCCTGTGGCGGTCACTCTTCTATCAGTGGAGGCGCGTCACGGCTGTTGTATCTCTCTCTCTCTCTCTCTTTCTTTCTGCACACAACACGGCACTTGCGCTTCTCTCTGCGCGGAACGGTGACAGCGCTCACTTTTCGCATGTCATTCTACTATCGACGGTACTCTAACATGTCTACTACTCGACTTTTCTATACTGCCTTCTCGTGGTCTGCTTCTTCTCCGTCTCTTGTTCGAGCTCCGCGCGGCGCGCTATTGATCGCGATCCGAATAAGTGCGTGAGATTCGAATCTCGCGACGCTGTATATATAATTATTCGGACCTTATACCAGCGCCCGTTACAATATGTATATATGGGAATTTCTCTGATGAATCGAGAGATCAAAATTTTTTTCTCTTTTAAAATCACCTAAATTGCTTCGTAATCATCTCATATGTTATCCTAAATTTTTTCAGATTTTTTCAATTCTAGTTTTTTAATGGCAGAGGGTTAAAGTCATTATATATATAGCCGGTTCTCTGTCATATCGCAGATGAAAAATTTTGTTTTCGCTAAAAATTTTTTTATATTTTCTACTACGTATTTTGAACTGCTATGAATTTTTTCAGATTTTTTTAAGCTATAGTTTTGGAGATATAAGAGGCCGAAAACTGAATTTTGATGATTTTTTGCAGTTTTGACCGATTTTCATTAATTTATAACTTCTCAGGGAAGCAGCTTTCGCGATAGACACAAGAATAGTTTTTTTTTGAAAAATTTTCTCAGTTTTTCAATAAAAATATTTTCAAAAATTAAAAGTGATAGTATGAATCCTGGAGTGGTGTGCGATCGTTTTATAACCTAAAAAAATTCATTTAGGTATTGATTTAAAAAAAATGTCTTATACAGGTCTGACAAAAATATAGTCAAATTCTACGAAAAATTATAAGAAAAAAGTCTATGTAAGATATTTCGAAATTTTGCTTCGTTTTTGAGCAAAAAATCCTTTAATATTGATAAAATGTTATCATTAAATTCAGAATTTTGATTAATTTTTTGCTCAAAAACGAAGCAAAATTTCTTACAAAAAATCTTATATAGACTTTTTTCTTGTAATTTTTCGTAGAATTTGACTATATTTCTTTAGACCTGTATAAGACATTTTTTTAAAAATCAATACCTAAATGAATTTTTTTAGGTTATAAAACGATCGCAAACCATTCCAGGATTCATACTATCACTTTTGGACAATAAAAAGGTATCTCCGTGAATTTTTCAATGGGAGAAACCTGTGACCGGTTTTTTTCTGTATGAATTGTAATGTTTCATTTGGAGGTATGTGAGTGACAGTGTACATATACAGCTTTGAAAATATTTGTATTGAAAAACTGAGAAAATTTTACAAAAAAAACTATTCTTGCGTCTATCGCGAAAACTGCTGCCCTGCGAAGTTATAAATTAATGAAAATCGGTCAAAACTACAAAAAATCATCAAAATTTAGTTTTCGACCTCTTATATTTCAAAAACTATAGCTTAAAAAAATCTAAAAAAATTCATAGCAGTTCAAAATATGTAGTAGAAAATATAAAAAAATTTTTACCGAAAACAATATTTTTCATCTGCGACATGACAGAGAACCGGTCATATATATAGATGATTCTCTGTGAAATCAAAGGTTCAAAAAATGGATTTTCTTGAAACTTTGTGAAAACGTTTAATTTGATGTACCGGGTTTTGATGTATTTTTTGAGATTTTTTAATCTTTATGTTTTTGAGTTGTGCCATGTCAAAATTGACAATTTGAGCATTTTTTGCAGATTTTGATTAATTTATAACTTCTTAGGGAAGCATTTTTCACGATAAACACAAAATCCTTTCTTTTGTAAAATTTTCTCAGTTTTTCAATAAAAATATTTTCAAAGCTGTATAGGTACACTGTCACTTATACCTCCCAATAAAATATTAACATTCCGAAAGAAAAAAGCCGATCCGAGATATCTCTACCTAAAAATTCATGGAGATACTTTCTTATTGTACGAAGTATTTGTATAAATCCCAGAATGGTGCGCGATCATTTTTTAACCTAAAAAATTCATTTGGATTTTGATTTTTCAAAAAATGTCTTATACAGATCTGAAAAAATATAATTAAATTCTATGAAAAATAAATAAAAATCAAAAAATAGAAAAAAAGTCTATGTAATATATGTCGAAATGTTGCTTTCATTTTGAGTTAAAAATTAATGAAAATGCAAAAAAGTATTGAGCTAAAATGTTGCCTTAAAGTGATGACAATATTGTTTGGAAATCTATTGAACACTATTATTACAGTAATATTATTCCAAAATTATGTCTACAACTTTACCAAAGTCAAGATGGTCAATATTGTCTGAATATTTCTACAATATTTTAAATGAAATCTAAGAAGAATACATTGCAAAAATATTCGCATAACATTGCCGGATAATATAATTATTAGCATTATTGACAGAACGTTCCTGCAATATAACATTAGAATATAATAACCCATTAAGGCCTATGCAAAAACTGGGCAGCAACAAAGTAACTACGCCATCCTTTGCACAATGAAAAAATAAAATATACGTGTTTTTCTTTTGTTATTTGCAATTGTTTATAAGAAATTATTTAAATAAAATGCGATAAAATGTATAATTTTGAAAAACTGGCTACAGCAATCGATTCAACGGAAAAATTCACGAAAGAAACCTATGTAACATTTTTTTGTTAGAGTCGAATTTGTTAGTGTAAAATAAGATATAAGCTTTTTACATGTACATGTATACTAACGTTTTTTGTCTAAGATATCGACTTGCGAGATACCGACACAAAGAAGGGCATGGTCATGAACAATAATTCAATTCATCAGTATAAACTTACAATGTCTCATATAGATCATTGACATATGAATGCAATAATCAGTTTGATGCTACTTCCCTAGCATTTTAGTTGAAAATCACTAATCAGAATGATATTGTTTATTCTTATTTTACACTAACAAATTCAACTCTGACAAGAAAACGTTACATAGGGCTTTTTATGATTTTTCCCGTAGAATCGATTGCTGCAGTCAGTTTTTCAAAATTATGAATTTTATCACAATTTGTTTAAATAATTTCTTATAAACAATTGCAAATAACAAAAGAAAAACACATATATTTTATTTTTTTATTTTGCAAAGAATGGCGCAGTTACTTTGTTGCTATCTGATCCAGTTTTTGCATGGGCCCATTGGGTTACACTTAATCGTTGTTTGAAAGTTGTAAGAATATTAAGTTGAAAGAAAGCTGTGACAATATTGTTTCGAAGTATATTTAGAACGATTATTGCATTAATATTACTTCAATATTATGTCTATAAATTTACGAAAGTCCAGATGAACAATATTGTTAGAAGATTTCTACAATTTCGGAAATCAAATCTAAGAAGGGTATATTGCATACATATTAGCGCAGTATGGCCGGATAACATACATAACCGTATTATGGATGCCATGTTTTTGTAATACTGTTTCGCGATATATTGAACTAAAATGTTGTCTTAAAGTGGTGACAATATTGTTTGGAAATCTATTGAGCAAGATTATTGCAGTAATATTACTCCAATATTATTTTTGTAACTTGTCCAAACTTAAGATATACAATATTGTTAGGTTATTTCTACTAGATTCGGATATGATATCTACGAAGGATATATTGCATAATATTGGCATAATATGGAGGATATCATACTTATCAGCATTATTGATGGAACGTTCCTGTAATATTGCGCTACGATGTATTGAACTAAATAGTTGTCCTCAAGTGGTAGCCAATATTCAGGGGCGTCACCTTGCCTTCTGGCGAGGTCTGAATCCCCCTAGTACTATATAGATCCTGAAAAAATAAGGTCGCTAGAGGGACAAAAGTTGCATTGTCAAAACACAGGTACTATGCGAAGTCTTTGACCTTTATTAACACACACACACACACGCACGCACGCACGCACGCACGCACACACGCACGCACGCACGCAAGCACGCTGAAAATACAAGTGCTGCAAATATAAAATTACTAGTCATGCTAAATTAGTATATGTTTCATCAAGGAAAATCCAAGGAGGTGGTATGACGTGGGTCGCTAAAGAAACTATGCAATTAACAGATAAACTTTAACATCTATTAAAATAAAATATGAAAAGTAATTTGAAATATATAAAATTAATATTGGACAAGAAAAATGTGTTGAGCGCCAGCTGGGTCGCCTCCAGCAATCTAACTAATTCTAACTAAATTTATAGCAACGCGATGTAACACCTGGTCGCGGTAGAGCGGGGTAAAGGATGGAGGTTCAGGCGCGAGATCGCGAGCGCTTGCAACAACCTAAGTTTCGATACAGTTTCGGTAAAACACGTTTCGAGAGAGGCGAGCGTTTCGGTAAACTACTAGTTTCGGAAAATAAGGTGCACGTTTCGGTACAATCCGTTTCGACAAAAATTCCTAACTCTAGATGACGACTACAGTTTGATACGCGAACGCGAAGAGAGATTCCGGCGCGATCACAAAATGGCCGCAGCCTATTCACACTTACGATTCCTGCTGGCGAGCGAGTCCTTAGGCGACGGTGGTTTTCGCAGCTGCGGTCGTATTGATCTTGTCGGTCGGTGCACGGATCTCTCTTCCTTTTACTCGATTATTCACTCTTCCTCGTCACACAACAACGACTACTACTGAGTTTTTCTCTATTAACTTCACTTTAATCTACTACTATATGCTTTGCCCTATACGACGGTCCACGATGGAGTGTCCGAGCGCCTTGCGACGGCCGATTGAAACCTCCCGGTTTCTGCTCGCGCGCCCCCAGTCGTCCTTTTTCGTGCACTGTTAGTCAAAACTAGTTTCGTCTCACGTTCACCGGAAGCAGCTGCAGCAGTAGGCCACCTGGAGAACCGCCTCTATGTAAGCATTGAAATCCAAGGGCGTATTTTTCCCGCATTGCTTGACAGTGGCGCGATAGTTTCGTTCTTAGGTCCAAGGCCGGTAGAATTGCTTAAGTCACGCATAACCCCTTGCTCGACGTACATGATAATGGCAAATGGACAAACCGATAAAATAATGGCAGAAGTAGAGCTGACGTTTACCATAGATGGTGAAGGAATTGCCACACGGATAAGGGTCTCTAAGGCTCTTAATTACGACGTCATCCTCGGAATGGACATAATGGAGCGCCTACAGATGCGAATTAATTTCGCTGAACGAACTTGGTACACTCCGAAAGGAATTGTTCATCCCTGCTATCGCAAGAAGAAAGGATACTTCTACGAGTCAAAGGAGACCCCTTTCTCGACACAACCGGTGGACCAATCGAACCTGCGCGGATTACACCGCACAGAATCGGTGTACAAGGACATGTGCCTATAAAACAGAAAAGCAGACGCATCTCGCCAAAATTGTTGGCGGCAGCACATGCAAAAGTTAATCGGTTATTAGCTGAAGGGATCATAGAACCTTCGGAGAGTCCCTGGAGCAGCTGTCCGGTTATTGTCCCCAAAAAGGATAATTCGATTCTATTTTGCATTGATTATCGTTCATTAAACAAAATCACAAAAAAGGACGCTTACCCACTTCTTCATATGGATAGTTTGTTAGATAATTTAGGAAACGCGAAATACTTGTCGAAGATTGACCTCAGACAAACCTATCATCAAATCCCATTAGAAGAATCAAGCAAAGAAGTCACGGCCTTTGCGATTCAAGGGAAGGGCTTGATCCAATTTACGCGTCTTCCTTATGGCTTAACCAATGCCCCGGCGAGTTTTCAAAGGGCAATGGATAATATTTTCGGGCCAGAATGGCAGCCACAAGTTTTCGTCTACATGGACGACATTATTATCGCCACAGACACGTTTGAAAAACACTTAGATTCGTTAGTGAAAGTCTTATCGAAACTAAAAGAGGTATGGTTACAAGTCAATGGTGATAAATGTAAATTTCGTTGCTCCGAAATTCGATATCTAGGCTTCGTTGTAAATAAAGACGGGTTGAAAACTGACACAGACAAAATCGCACCTATTCTGAATTTTCCTGTCCCTAAGACTCTAAAGCAATTACGTAGTTTTTTAGGAATGGTGAGTTGGTACGCTAGATTTATTAAAAACCTTGCTGAAATTAAAGCGCCACTCAACGAACTTCTTAAAAAGAATGTACCTTGGTTTTGGGAGGGGGAGCAGCAGAAGGCTTTCGAGACATTACGCCTTCTGCTTACGCAAGCACCCGTGCTGGCGCGGCCCGATTTAAGTCTACCGTTTATCCTACAGACGGATGCGAGCCATAGGCAATTGGGCGCAGTGCTCAGTCAGGAGTTTGTTGATGGCGAGCATGCTATCGCATATGCTAGCCGCTCCTTAACAAAAGCGGAGAGAAACTATACAGTCACCGAAAAAGAATGTCTAGCAGTACTGTGGGCGGTAGAGAAATTTAGAGGTTATTTGTTAGGAGAAGAATTTACAGTGATTACGAATCACAGTAGCCTTCTGTGGCTCCATAATCTGAAAGATCCAACGGGTCGTTTGGCAAGGTGGGCTACGGCTCTCGAGGCATATAACATGAATCTTGTACGCAGGAAAGGGGCATTACATAAGGTCCCTGATGCACTGTCTCGAGCATTCGACGAAGAATTAGACGAAGCTGCAGTAATAAGCTTAGCTAGCACCGATAAATGGTATACACGTCAGTTCAAACTTATAGAACAGGATCCTAGTAAATTTCCGAATTGTAAAATTGAAAATAACCTGTTATATCGACATTGTCCCGATCAGTTTTTCGACGAAACTATCTCAGACCTGGATTGGTGGAAGTTGGTTGTCCCTGAGGCAGATCGAGAAAGAGTGTTGTTCGAATGCCATAACCCTCCTCATGTTGTATCGTTATGTGTTAGTCTTTCAAGACTTGTTTACTAAATTCGTTGAAGTTAGGCCTCTTCGTCGAGCAACTGCTCAATTAATTTCGAGAGCTTTTGATGAATTAGTTGTATTTCGTTGGGGATGTCCAAAGTACTTAGTCACGGATAATGGGACAGAGTTTTCCAATAACTTGATATCGTCGCGGCTAAAAGAGTTGGGGGTTATCCAAACCACCATCGCTCCGTATCACGCCCAAGCTAACCCCACGGAGAGGGTAAATCGAACGCTAAAGACTATGATGTCGATGTTCGCGAAGGAAGATCATCGTGACTGGGACATCCATCTGCATGAATTCACGTACGCTCTGAACACGTCGGTACATTTTTCGACCCGGCTAACCCCGGCCTTTTTGAATTTTGGTAGAAACATCCACTCTATCCCGAACCTTCGCCAGCAAACGGAGAAGGATGAACTTGTGGAAATAGGTGATTCGAAAGTGTGGGCGGACCGAATGATGCGATTTCCAGCCATATACGAATCGGTACAGAAACAGTTGCAGCTCGCCAACGAAAAGCAAACAAAATTAGGATTTTTGGAGTTGGTGACTTAGTCGTGCATAGGAGGCAGGTCCTCTCGTCAGGAGCCCAAAACTTTGCCGCCAAGCTGGCTCCCAAGTTCATGGGACCATGTTTAGTGAAAAAAGTTCTGTCACCGGTCATATATGAATTGGAGGACGTTGACGGTCACCGCGTCTCAAAAGTCCATATCTCGGACTTGAAACCGTTTGTGCAATCTAAAAAATCCCCTTAACTTCCACAGATTCGACTCCGTCTACATCACCGGTCAAGGATGATGATAGGAAGGGGGCGCGGAAGAGGACGCGGAGAACCAGCTCCGTTACGTCGCCCAGGCGAGACGCCGGTGCGGGAGGAGGTCGCTACCAACTCCGACAGCGATCGCCTGGTGGAGTTCGCTGCTAGAGAGATGCTGCTTGGAGTCTACGGTGACAAAGAGACCCCACTGTCCGATCAGCCTCCGGGACCAAGCCCCCCTCGCCACAACGCGTCTTCCGGGGACAGCTCGGATTGCATCAGCCTCTTGTACCGGTCAAGTTACGTGACTTCACGGCCACGAGTGGGCAGCCGTACCAGGCACCCACATCTTCTCAGGCTGATGCGTCCGCAGCTCCCCTGGAGCGTGACCCTTGGAAGGGATTATTATACGAGCCATTTGGAGAGTGGGGGCAAGCAATCGGGGGAGGAGTGGAGAGTGGGACTCAAATCAGGATCAGCGTCAAGCAGCGGAAGAAGGCGACGAAGAAGGTGGCTGGCAGAGGTCGCGGGATGCGACCACCGCTGCGAGAGGCCGATATCGTCTTTCAGTACGACAGGTCGGTGCAGACAGCCCCGAATGGGGGAAGTCTTAGCGACTTGCCAAAGGAGGCCGGACCCCCGGTGTTACCAAGCCCGTGGGTTTGCAGTTGGAGGCCCCCCGTGCCTACGGTAAGGGATACACCCTTGAATCGGATGAGGTGGCGAGAGGAAGCGTTGGCGGAGGAGTATCAACCTGGAAGAACGGTTTACCACGCCAATGACGATTCGGCGGCAAGAGGAGGAACGGTATCTGCGCATGGGCGTGCTGGGCCCAGTCCCAGCCGCCTGTCCGATAGAATTGGGAGAGGAGGACCGGCCACCATCTCCGGATCCCTCCGTGTCCGTCTCAGTAGCCTCAACATTCGTCAGCGCGAGGCAGGACAGGTGTTGGAACTACCAGGGGCTTGAACACCGGTACACTCAGTATCCTCGCTCGAGACGGGGCGGTTTCTGTTTCCGGTGTGAGAGATCGGGCGTGAACACAAATAATTGTGTGAGCGAATATTGCAGCTTGAGGAGAGAGCGTGCGTCGAGTACCGCCTCTCCGCCGACTCCCTCATCGCGGCAGAGTGCGCCCTCGTCTTCGGGTGAGCACTGAGGGATGACTGGTAGTGATACCGAAGCCCTCTTCACCACACCTCTTCTGATTTTATCGAAATTTTATTGACGCTTTTATCGAAACTTTTATCAAAACTTCTATCGAAACTTTATTGGCGCTTTTATCGAAACTATCGAAACTTTATCGAAACTTCTATCGAAACTTTATCGACGCTTTTATCGAAACATTTATCGAAACATTTACCGAAACATTTACCGAAACATTTATCGAAACTTTTGTAGAAACTTGTTGATTTTGTTGTATACTTGGACTTTGTTGGAAATCGTAGTAAAGACCTTTATCTCCTAAAGCCCCAGATTCTTTTTTGATGGACCAAGGAGTTTGTCGTCTAGTGTCCAAAGATTCTGGTATGTTTTTTTCCTCTCTTTTTCGCATTGTTGTTGGCTAATTGAGAAGGAGTAGAGAAACGTTTTAGAATAGAGGAGGCATCAAATCAGAAATCCCTTGTAAAGGCTTTGAGCATAATAAATGTCGGTGCTAAGAAATCGGGTGAAGTAAGGAGTTCGTGCGTGATCTCTCAAACGTGATGCACAACCTTCTCTGTTAGGAAAAAAAATTCCGGTGATAATCGTCAGTGTCACGGAATCAGTCCAAGATGTTATTCGTAGTAGTTCGCGAAAATCGTAATTATCGTGTTACCAAAGAAAATTATTAGGTATATGTTACGATGACTAGGATCCTCTGTGGCTATGGCAAACAGAGAAGTTTAATGGAATGTCATTGAATTTGATGTTATTGAAACATGCCTATTGAAAACTTTTTGAAGTAGTTACTTGTATTTGTTGCAACTTGTCTTATCAAAACTCCCCCGTTACCGAAACATAGTTAGTGAAACATTTTTTTTGTTTGTTGAAGTAGTAATGATAATCGAGCCATTTTGTAGTTAACATAGTTAACTCCCCTATCCTAAATAATTATTTTAGTGAGATAGTTAAGGTAGTAGTATAGCTATTAATTTTTTTTCTCTCCTTTTCTTTTATTAAGGCCATCTTTAGTGGCGATGGCAGTAAGTTCGTAACCTTGAATAATTTTCGTGGTTGTAGCGGAAATAGCGGGTTGCTGCGGCAAGCCTGGTAGAGATATGCGATAAAAAAGAACTGGGGGACATGAGGGGGGATGAGGGAGCGAGGGGGGTGAGGGGGGATGAGAGGGGTAATTGAGGGGCTTTAGTTATACACAAAACACAGAGAATTTGACGTATTTCAGCCGTTATGTGAGGGGGGATGAGGGGATCTGATTCACAGAATTTTTCTTACAACTATATATATAGATATATATATATAGCATTACAAGTTAATTGTAAGGTAAATAAAAGCAACCAACAGCATCAGCTGCTGTTAGTTGTTCTCTTGCTATCTCCAGAGCAGATATGCCTACCCGGGGGGAAGAGCTTGGTTGAAGAGGGCCCAAGCAACCCATATAACACTCCTCTGCTAACCAACCGTTTCTAAGAATACCTAAACAAGAAAGCACTTGTGATGGGAGCACTGCGAGCTCCCAGTGCTACACTCTTGCCCGCACTGGTCACACTGGCAGAAGAGGCGTATCCCTACTAGAGAGCCCTGAAGAAACAGCATCACCGCCAGGACCCTTCCATGTGCCCTGACAAGCCGAAGAGTCAGGAGGCGAAGGGCTTGAAACCTACAAAAGAGAGAAACTATTAGTATCATAGAAGACACTTATTACCTAAGGAATATTGAGGGCATGCATATTGTAAAATTGAACTTCTGGTGAAGGTGACGAGGCTGGATCACAAGCAATGCTGCTTAAACAGGCTCGACACCACTGTTGCCTCAGTTTTGCTGCTTCCTGCATCTGAAAAATAAGAAAAACAATATAATAGCTGGATGAGACACCAACTGAAGGAAAAGAACTTACCTTGCTCTTGTTAAATCATGTGAATTTATATTTACCGCCACGACTATGAAATGAGTACGCATGCGCGAAGTCAGTGAATCTGTGTGTGTGCAGAGCAGCTCACAGTTGAATACACAGTCAAGTCAGACGATAGAGTCCGGTCGCCGAGGGCGCACCGTGGACTGATATTATTCAACTTGTACATATTATTAATATAGAGATTGTTTATAATAAATATACAGTTATTGAACATAATGTTTATTTCTATTGTTTACCCATGATTATATCAACAGCTCTGAGGCAGAAACCAAGGTGACACCTCCATCTGAAGCATACACTACTTCTGCATGGGAGACTGACTCCTTGTAGACAGCTACGCTGACATCTGCTGCTTCGCTGCTATACATCCTCTCCCACGTCTACTTGAGCCCTGCAATGACAATAACAAGAAACATTAGCATTATTACTAGAGAAATGTAATCTGAGGCCACTGATCTCACCTAGATGTGGAGTGCTCTGGAGAGTAAACATGAGGACAACGTAACCTCTCTGGATGCTTAGCCCCGCATCTCCTCGCCGTAGTTCGCAGTCGTCGGAAGGCTCGCCGTCTCCAGAATGTCCCGCACACTTGTCCTCTGCCACTGCACTCGTACGTCACACACAATCACTGCAGAAACTGATGCCGGCGCGGGCGCGCATGTCAACAACAACATGCACGCGGCCGTCTCATACTTACAATGCGAGTGAGTGAGAAAGAGAAGTGAGTGCACGATAAAGGACGACTGGGGGCGCGCGAGCAGAAACCGAGAAGTTGCGATCGGCCGTCGCAAGGCGCTCGGACTCTCCATTGTACCGAAACGTGCGCCTTATTTTCCGAAACTAGTAGTTTACCGAAATGCTCGCCTCTCTCGAAACGTGTTTTACCGAAACTGTATCGAAACTTAGGTTGTTGCAAGCGCTCGCGATCTCGCGCCTGAACCTGCGTCTTTTACCCCGCTCTACCGCGGCCAAGTTTTACATCGCGTTGTTATAGATTTAGTTAGACTTAGTTAGATTGCTGGGGGCGACCCAGCTGGGATACGCCTCTTCTGCCAGTGTGACCAGTGCGGGCAAGAGTGTAGCAGTGGGAGCTCGCAGTGCTCCCATCACAAGTGCTTTCTTGTTTAGATATTTTTAGAAACGGTTGGTTAGCAGAGGGGTGTTATATGGGCTGCTTGGACCCTCTTCGACCAAGCTCTTCCCCCCGGGTAGGCATATCTGCTCTGGAGATAGCCAGAGAGCGACTAACAGCAGCTGATGCTGTTGGTTGCTTTTATTTACCTTACAATTAACTTGTAATGCTATATATATAGTATATATATATATCTTCCTATATTATATAGTTGTAAGAAAAATTCTGTGAATCAGACCCCCCTCACCTCCCTCAATTGCCCCACCCCCTCATCCCCCCTCAAATAACGGCCGAAATACGTCAAATTCTCTGTGTTTTGTCTATAACCAAAGCCCCTCAATTACTCCTCTCATCCCCCCTCATCCCCCTCGCTCCCTCATCCCCCTCATGTCCCCTCAATCACCCTCCCTCACTTCCCCCTCACTTTATATATGGGGGGTTGTATATATGGGATACTTTGTTACAAGTACGTATGCAGATAGGAAGGTAGCCAGGTAGGTGGGCAGGTGGGTATGCAGAGAGGTAGGCAGGTAGGTAGACAGGTGGGTAGGCAGATAGGTAGAGCAGGTAGGTAACCAGGTAGATAGGCAGGAAGGCAAGCAGGTAGGCAGGCAGATAAGTTGATGAATAGGTAAATCTATTAAATTCTTGAAAATACCCATTTTCATTTTATCGTTGCAGTGCCCAATAATAATACCTTTTGGATGGCGATAAACTTAATTTGTTTAACAATTTTTTAACATTCTGGAATATAATTTATATTGCAATATAACTTCAATCGAAGTAAATTTTTCTATACAGTGCGTGTAAAATGAGATGTTACACATTTTGTAAAATTTTCAAATCGCTTTTACGCCAAGCGTATAGAAAAATGCTGATCAACACATATGAGAAAAAGTAAAGTGAAATATCTTATTAACTGCTGTTGATTTTTTGACTTACATGCCTACTATAGTTTTTAAGAACTATCGTTTTGAAATATAGTATGAAAGTTGTTTAATTATTTAATTAGTCAAACAGTACCTGCCGGGTAAGACTTTTCTTAAATTTATAATTATGAACACATGGTTCTTAATGTGATTATTTCTAGATTTTTACAAAATTGTCAGAGAAAAACGTAAAACTGTTTTTATTTTCTATTATAATGACATTAATAATCTTAAATTTATTGAATTTGAAAACTATGATGTAAACGTACGGGGGTTGGCGGGCGGAGCGAGTACGGGGTTGAAGCCCCACTAGTATATATATATACTAGGGGGGTACCTCCTACTCGCTCCGCTCGTCAACCGCCAAATTGGTGGTCATTTATTATGTTCTATTTTTTCCACATCACCCAAGAGGTAAATAGATGCATTTGTTTAGTGTTATCCCCAATAAATTTGTTACTGTATAAGATTTCTTATAACATCATGCAAACAATTTTTCTTTTATTTCATACTTTGTAATGGGGTAGGATTCTCTGCACGTAATATACTCGTGCTACACACTTGCAAGGGTTTCACGTCAAAGAAACCCTGCTGTCCGGCAGTTGACCGTGGCACAAGGGGCGAACACTTGCCTTAAGCTTTCATTGTAGAAAGCTTCGGCTACTTCCTACTCGAGCTCCTCTTGCTCGATAGCACTGCAGCCAACTCCGGTGCGAGAACGATCGGCTGTTGGCTCTATCTAGCCTTACCTGTAGCAGCCGGTTCTCCCGTACAACACCGCTTGTTCACACAGCGGCTATCTTTCTCTCTTACCTACCCGTTACCGTTACTCTTCCAGGAGTCGTTGCCCCCTAACTGCACTGGTTAACTGCAGATGAAAAGGATAGAGGGCGGTATTTGGGAAGCATGCACGGGTCGGACACTTTAAATGAAAACGTGTGACTTAACGTATAAGATAAAAACAAGAATTGGATTTTATTCAATCGTTGAATGTTAAAGTTAAATCAAGATAAACGCGTAGGCCAAGACTTGGCGGGGTGAGTCCCGCTCGCAACGCGGACGCACGCAGTCGCTGCACAGCAGCGTCGGTTACTGGGGACGGAGACGGGGGGAGGATGCCCACGCGCCCGTCACTAACGCTAACACTTGATCACCTACTCACGCTTGCGGGTAGCCAGCCATCGCTCGGCGCAGCCTTCTCCGTCGCACTCGCTGCAATAGGAAGGCGGGGATGGGGCACGTCCCACTATTCCCGTTCTCATGAAGCTTATATCTCTCGATCTCCCTCTCATGGATGTTCCTTACTAGTAGGTGGCGGCACTGTGGCGGTTACACTTGCAGCGGTGGAGGCGCGGCGCATACACTCTCTAACTTGGTATGCGCGGCAATCACGAACTCACTTTTCGCGTGTCACGGCTATCACAGATTCCCATGACTACAACATCTCTGCTATTCGGCTTCCGTACTGCCTTATCATCATCTGCGTCTTCTCCGTCTATCTCGTTCGAGCTCCGTGCGGCGCGCTATTGATCGTGATCCGAATAAGCGCGCGAGATTCGAATCTCGCGACGCTGTATATATGATTATTCGGACCTTATACCAGCGCCCGTTACAACTTACATTAATGTATATTATTTTTTGAATTTTTTTTTTGAATTATACATATTTGTTTTGAATTTATAAGAATACATTCATGATTAACATTTCTATTTGAAATTCATACTAAAATAAATTTTATGTACAATTCTCATTAAGTTATTAATTAACATTTCTTATAACATCATTTAATAATTTCTCCGTTATTTTATATTGTTATCGTGTATATTTCATATTAAGAAATTTATTTTGAATATATAGATTACATTCAAGAAAAAAATTCGTATTTTAAATTCTTTTGTTTGATTTTATTTTTATTGTAGTATGTATCAAATCAAAACATAAATTTAATTTTCAATTTAGCTATTGATTTAACATCTTATAAGCTCTTATAACATGATTTGAACAATTTCTCCTTTATTTTATGCAAATATGGCGCATATCGTAAAATTTGGTTTTTTTGAATATATAAGAGTATTATTATATTTACTTATATAACTAAATTTCCTTTCAATCGTTAAGAATTTCTTTCTAACAATGTTTTCGATTTCTGACGAGTTTTCTAAATTATTTTGTATATATATGTTCTTTGTATTTTTACACCTTGATAAAGCAGCATATAATTACCATATCAGAATAATTGCTTTTTGACGTATATTCCTACATAATCAAAACTTTGTCCCCGAAACTTACTGTTTCTATTGGAAAAAGTAAATGAATGTTCTCGTCACTTTGATCAACACCTTTATGGGTCCCATAATCTATACTATAATAAGCCTTTTTCTCACTATTTAACAATTATAAAATTTTTTTATTTAAAAATTGAATATCTTCATTATGATGTTCTAAAATAACATGATCTTATTCATTTACTTGAGTAATATTTTTATAAATTTGAAAGCAAACATCATTAGTTTTCCAATCATGAGGTATTATAAAAGGATTTATGTTATCGTCTCTAATTTGTAATAATAATTTTGAGAATTCATTATTCTGAGAACGAATATTGTATTTTCATTAAAAAATTTTAAATAATGGCCAAAGTTCAGAATATTTAATAGTGTCTTCAATTATAGCGCTTGTAAATCCGTGTTTTATTACTGGAAGTATTTGTCGAAAATCACCACATAAAATTATTAATTTTCCTCCAAGAGGTTTGTACATAAATCTCTCAAAGTTCTATCAATAATTTCTAAAGCTTTTTTAGGTATCATAGATGCTTCATCCCAGATTATAACTTCCGTTTCTCTTAATTTTTTTTTATCTGATTCTCATTTCAAAAACGAATTTTCAATATTACTTAAATCTAATGGCAATATACACGGTGTCCCATTTTAAACAAACCACGCAAATATCTCGAAAAGTAAGGGAGATGGAAAAAACTTTTGGGACAAAAGTTGTAGGGTTTCGAGGGAGACATCCAATAGTGATCTCGGTCATGACCTTGAGGTCAATGATCAAAGTCATTTGAAGGTCAAATCGATTTTTTCAAATTGGAACCCCCACTTTTGACCTCGTAAATAGAAAGAGCGAAAAATTTTACGTTCAGATATGTCTTGACGTGTGAATTAAAGAAACATTAAACTGGATTGCTAAAGGGAAAAGTGATTCTTCTGTATGATATAAATGAAAATAGCACCCTGGTTTCTTGATACGTGATGTGACTATTCTCTCAAAATTTGATCTCTGTCCATTGTGTTTTTAGTAGGTTTAGTACATGGACAAAATAAAATGTTAGTTAAAGAAGAATAAAAAATCAGAAATATTAAACTGTGGATTTAAGATCTGACTAGGTTGACAGCAGATATCAACATCAAAAGTTTTATTATTTATGTGAATTTTCAAATGCAGTTTTGGAGCTGTACTAAAACCATATTATAAAAAAAATCTGCAATCTAGTTTTTATGTTACACTGGTGATTTTTCGTGGGAATTAAAGAAACATTAACTGGATTGATAAAGAGAAAAGTGATTCTTCAGTATGATTAGATGATATGTAAATTTCAATTTAACTTTTTGTTTTATTAATTAAACTTATTAAAAATATATAAAACATTAATATAATTATTTTGATTTTTTAATTTTTTGTTACTATAAAGAATACATCTTTTTAATAAATTCTCATTACTTTTCTCTTTTTCATTGTCCTAAACCCATACTACTGCACAATTTATTACAGCTCTATATAAAAATATAGAATATTTCGGAAAATCTATTTTTGAGGGCTTTAAAAATTTTCCCATGAGTCTCTTAAAACGTTATTAAATCTCTAAAAACTTTCTGAGGAATTAGAAAGTAACGCAAGTTTTGTTTTAATTATTTAAAGCAATAAAACATAATAACAAATTTATTCTCCTGAATATGATCTCATAATCGTATGACAAAATATTCTTATCCCTTATCACTTCAAATCTCATCACCAATAAGTAAATCTCTGTCTCTCTCTTCATTACCCCTGCCTCTCTTTTTCTGTCTCTCCTTTCCTATATATCTCAATATATATTTTTTGTCTTTCTCTTTTTCTCTCTCAGTAGCGCTCTTTCCCTCTGATTTACTCTCACAATATCTTTTAAATTCTCTGTATTAAAAACGTTAATGAGAAGTGCATCAATATTTTATCAAAACAACTATAAATACATGATTAAATAAAAAAAGGATTTTTTTATTATTCTTCTTAAATAAAACTTTCTACTAAAGTATAAAATAAGGCAAGTGTAGACGGTGTTTCTGTAAAATTCCTAAAGTAAGGTTTTATGATTTAAGAAAAATCAAACAAAGACCACTGAAAAGGTCTTTCCCTTCTATAGTCATTGTATAACTGTTTACTGCAAATCAAATAAACGAAAGTTGTGAAATCAATTATAATTAGTCAAGTAATGCAAACAACTCTCGGAAACAACTGTATGACTTATATTCTCCAAGATGCATTCAAATTTGCTCACTACACAAATTAAACACAAGAAGGGTCTGAAATCAGCTATTGTAGTCAAGTTCTCGTAAATTTTTTATGCCCACATCGTAACTTCAAAAATATTGAACCAGCGGGCATAATAAAGTACTATTTGACCCCTAAGCGGTAGGAGTAACAGCTTACATAGTCCTAACAAAATCTCTTGTAGAAAACGTATGCACTTTACATCCGTGTGCACGAAAATTATTTTAATTATAAAACTATTATGTATTCTTTTTATTTCTAAAGTTTTTAAGAATCTTTTCAGATGGTTACGAAAACTCAAAGCCTATATTAAAAAATCACATAGTTACTAATACATATCCTATTATTTTATTATTCTTTCTCAATGTTGAACTTTCTATAATATTACGCATCTTGGGAGGACAAGAGAAGTCTAGAGCCACTCTAACAGGGGTGCTCCTCCAAAGATCTTAAGAAAAGATTCTTAAGAACTTTAGAAATAAAAAGAATACATAATAGTTTTATAATTAATATAATTTTTGTGCACACGGATGTAAAGTATTTTTATAGTTGTAACTCGTCAGGAATTGATTTTACATGATAATGTTAAATAGAAAAAAGTTTCGTTTTTATTATTTTCTTCAACTTTTGCATTTAATATTGTGACGTTGTGACTTGCTATCCGTGGTCAAAAAGTCATTTAATGGCCTAGCCGTCACCCTACCACTTTTCTCTGCCCGACCAGAAACTCGTTTCTCGAAAAAGGGGTTCAAAGCTAGCATCAGCCTCAGCGACCCAACTACCTTCCATGTCCTCCTGAAACAATTAACGCCGATGACACCTAGCACACTGAATCAGAGAACAACATAGGACTCGCACACAAAACACTGGCAAATGAAACTCTCACAATATTATTAGGAATTAATTGTTTATTAAAAAAAAGATTATTAATTATCCGGGAATGATAGGTCATAAGACCTAGGCACCGCGCCTCGCTTCTTCTCCTTGGTCGGTGGACCTGAAACACAGACACGAATAAATGTGATAACTCCCTCGAATTTCCTCGATGAAATGACCAGGGTGCCTCTGAAATGGTAAACCTCGACCCGAAAAACCTCGATTCTTAAGACAATTCCTCACCCGCGATAATACACTACACCGACTTCTCGCATCTACACTTACCACAACTTCTACAAAATTTTACGAATGAATTACTCTACAACGGAACTGGGTTCTTCGGAGGTTGATGAGTAAGAGAGCGATCATTTCGATCTCCTTTAACTAATTACCTTTGATCCTTGTGAGCGATCTCAAGTCATCCTGCGATGCCCGCGTCAAATACTCTCCCGCGCGCCTCTACATACCGAATTACGCGCACGAGTTCCTATTCTTACTCACCGAATGCTCTATGGCTGAGTATAGTTCGCGCGGCCTCTCCTTCTCTACCCGCACGCTCCCCTCCGGACGCGCTCTCCCTATTCTCAACGGCGCGCAGTGACTCCAGATAGAGGTGTTTTATTTCTCTCACTCTCATGCGAATAATGTTATATTATGTCAGAGTAATAAAAACAACACCCCTCTATATGGCATCACTGCCGGCGCGCCGTAATCAGCGCACATGGCTGCTTAGTATCAGCGGTCTCTCGTACCGTGCACGTTTCTCTTTCTCCCTCTGACTCACCGTGTTCCCTCTTTCTCAACGCGCAGGACTCTCCCCGCATTGCGCGGACTCCTAGTGTACGGGGTCGCCCTCTCTTACGCTCCCTCGCTCTCTCTCTCTCTCTCGCGACCCTCTCCTCATCCGCGGGAGTGTCCCGGTGCGCGAGTGTATGTGTGCGGCGCCTCTGCTCCTTCGGATGCTACTTAACATGGCGTCGATACGCTTCCCCGGGAGCACGAGTCTAATACTTGTGACTTCCTCACAATATTTATGTGTGAAATGAAATCCTGTCGAGTTTCAACTGAAAATCGTTCATTTATGTCCTTTTTGCGGTTTTTTCGCATTTAAGTTGGTAAATATTGCTTGTAGCAAAAAAACTTCCATTAGAAAAAGGTGTCGTTTAATTAGTTTTAGCTGATAAGCCTGTAAATATTAGCTTAAAATTAATTTTTCTAGAAATTAAGATTGAAAATCGATTTTTGTAGATACTTATTTGTCATCGCATTTCAAAACTTTTTCATCGATTTTAGAATCATAACTTATGTATAAGTAGAGGTGTATTTTCCCAGAAGTTCGATAAAATCGGTCAAAAAATCGTTGAGATAATCTAGCTAGATCCGTACATACGGACGTACAGACATACATACATCACGGAAAATACTTAAAATGCACTCATTTTGGGTGGAAAACACTTTTTATATATTAAATTGTTAGTTTTTGAAGTAAGACAATTTTCGCTGTGGTTAAATTATAAGGCTCTCCCGAGTAGCGATTGTGCCTAAAACGGATTTGGAACGTCTAAAATCCACAGAAATATAAATATTTTTACTCGCACAATTAAAAAAATTAATTAATCTTTTACATTAACATTTCTACATGAAGTAAAGTCATATAAAGTACTAATAAAAAAAATTTGAAAAATAACGAAATCATATGGTACTCTTGAGTAATGCGGTCGTGCCTATAATGCAAGAACGAAGTGTCTACATGCGATGAGTGAAGCCAGGAGCGGGGGGTTGGCGTGTCGAGCGTAGCGAGAGGGGGCACAGCCCCCCCTAGTTTTTAAATGTTGTTGACGATTCAAAAAGTTTTGGAAATTTTTTTTCCTAAACTCGCTACGTTCGTGCGCTAATGTCACGGTGTAGAAAAGGACTACTGGGGGCCCGGATAGGCGTGACAGCGAGCTTAGGTAGGCTGCGTATAAAATTTTATACGATACTTGCGACCTCAGGAGCACTCTACACGGTGTGTAATTAGGGCTTGAAATTAGTATCGTAATGTTCTATAAGAATTCTTATATCGTATAATATAATAACAACATTGATCTTGCTGGTATTACTAAAAGTTTTGCAAACATATTTATTCTCTGGTATCTGGATTAACACATAAGTGTAACGTATTACACCAAAAACTCCTATTGATGAAAAAAGAGGGCACTGAGTTGGAAAATAATACTGTACCATGATTATTTTGAGATAACAAAATTTATACTTTTTTTTTGTCGTTACCTTGATAAACTTTCTGCTTCGTTTTGATCGATGTCGATGTTCTCCTAGGACTCGTCTTATATTCATATGCATTTTATAATTGGCTTGCGTTGCCAAATCTTGGTCGTCAACTATGTGTCGGCTGTAGCTCAATCGCCGATGCTAAATAAGGACAATATCTTTAGTAAAAAAACTTTGACATACTTGTAAAATTCTGTAAATATGTATATACATATAGATATATAAATAAGATCTTTGGCAGTTTTTCAATCTGAAATATTAAATAGTTGAAATTATTCTATCCTACTTGACAGATAAAAATAACAATAAATAAGTGCCGAGAGGAATTTTAATCCTTAGATTATTGTCACTCTGGTTTTTTTCTCATGATATAATGGATCACTATGTATAAAAGTGCATGTAACGGTCTCTGAGTTACCGATCGCCACAAACAAGCGTACACATGCACCCACAACACAACCCACTTCTTCTCTCCTTCTCCTGCCTTACCACCCTGTACTACGGCTACTTCTTCGTACACAAAGCGGGGATTGGCCCACTATTGGGCATATACAATGTATATTTAGCATAGCGCACGGCCTCTCCTCTCGCCCTACTCTGGGATTCTCCCCACTAATTTACAGCGATGCCGCGGCACGGCTTGTGGGAGGGTATGCAAATGAGGGAGATGGATAGATAACTCGCTGGTGTAAATAAGGCCAGCACGCGACAGCAGGCACGCATTTCTGCTTTAGAAAACATAATGGTAAGAGCACTACTCTGGCCTTACCACATTTGCTGCTCTGTATAAATTCTTATGCGTCATGACGCGTTTTCTAGCTTACACTAGATATCGCGAAGATTGCCTACGCGACCCGAAATAAGAAAAGATATTACGTTAGAATCCTTTGATTTTAATTAATATGGGCGCCAGGTGTGCAATGACACCAGAATTCTTTCCGCGTAACCCGCTAGCTGTAAAACTTACGCACGGTTTTCGACGAGGCCACTTCAGAGAAGGTTCCTGACCTGTGGCCAAGTGGTTTAACAAATGAAGCGATCGTGCAATATATAATAATTAAATTATAGGGAATTGCTATATTACACTACGAAATAAAATAAACTAAGATTTATACTGAAACTAAACGAACTTTATTCAATAAACCAAAATCAATAAATTATCGCACGCTATTCGCAACATATTCTCGCCGGGTGACTATTATTTAATTAACGCACCACTGTAAATCTTATTATCGAATGCTGAAAATAAAACTCAAAACGCCGAACACAGGGTATCTCGCGTTCGGGGATTCTTCAACGCGCACAAACTTACTTGCCCAGCACTTTAACGCAAAATCACTTGACTTAATCCTGGCGAAGTTGACGGACAGCGTTGTTTGACTTCCTCCCGTCCCGGTAAAATACCCTTGGCAATGATCCTCCTTGCCAGGAGGATCATCCTTGCCATGCACTCCTTGACAGCGAACGATTTTTAACTTGCTTGATTTTTCTTACACGCATGAAACGAACGGACGAACGTACTTGAATCCTTGGACTCACAGAGATCTGCGCGTACCTAGTGACAGCGAACGAGTTACTCGCTCTCGCGAGTGCTCGCCCATGCGCACACGCAACATAAATATGCAACTACTTTTTATGCGCCCGCGAAGTTTTGAACGTAATACAAACAGATAAAATCCTATTACTATACAAAATTAATATTTTAATACCAGTGTCACGTCCAGAACATGACAAAACAGAGATGGTTTGTTAAGCTGTCAAAGTTAACACTCTTTTAGGTCGCAGCTGCATTAGCTAATAAACCTTGGCTGAGCTATGGGTAAGAAGTGTATAGGCGCTAAAAGTT
>JAWWEQ010023564.1:0-27451 GCA_035583055.1 Torymus tubicola | reverse complement strand
GGTGTGCCTCTAAATTTAATTTTGGTCGTTTTTGGAACCAGTTTAGGGCAAAGTTTCCGAAGAATTCCACATATACGGGGTATTATCGTTTTCACGAGAATTAATCTTTGGTCGATGCGGATTGGAATTGGATATGTGTGTATGATTGTAGGTATTATTGTTATATATCAATTTTGCTATTATATATTGACTATTTTTTTTTATTATTTATAAGCATAACAAACAATTTCATGAATCTAAATACTAGTATATAAAAGTAGCGATTTTTTAAAGTAAAATTATTACGGATTGTTATATATGGAATGTATAATGAAAATCAAATTCTTTTCTTTTTGTAATACCTCATTCATGAGACTTAATTTGAAAGCTTTGCTGCACTTTTCACAATTTCCAACCGCTATATATATATATATAAATTTGCAAGTGAAGCACATCGTTACAAGAATCAACATCACTCATCCTCTGTCCCTATACGTATCGTTACCTTGAGAAAAACCTATACAGGCTTCGTTTCTCCATTACAAACGAAAATATAAAAAATATAAGCAAACCAATTTGCATCTGCGTTTTCCGCGGTCCATTGAAAGCCGCGCGTGCAATCGTCCTCGTTTTCCTTCGTAGCCTTACACTTTTTATTCGAAAATGAAAAAGCGTACTGCGAGACTATATAGGAATCAATGGCGAAAAAAGACGTACGCGCTATATACGCGAAGGTTAACTGAGCGCTGAGAACGAAGCCTGATTACACGCGCGAATCGCGTATTATACAAGTGAATGCATGTTAAATTAGCACGTGTTCATTCAGGCTACGGTTATTTTGAAAAAAAAACTATCACAATTTCATTGATGATAAGAGTAGTAAGGTAGAGGCAAATTATCGGTGATTTTGAATGCTGTATATATATATATATGCGTATGAGGATCAAATTAGTGATATCTATATCGAATCTTCTTTTAATGTATGCAACATCATTGGATGAGAATGTGCTACCTGTGGAATACAAATATCACACATGTTGATCCCCTCAAGGGTATGTCAAAGTGGCCTCGGATGATTGATGGCTTTTTTAGTGTGCGGTAGTTAAGTTGCCGGCTATCTTGATATATATACACATTGAAGCTTTTGTTTTCAGTTGAGTGATACATTGATGACATTTCTTTAATTGTTTTGATTTAATATATATTACGTCAATTTAACAAACGAGGAATTTTATTGCGAGCTTGGAATTTTTAATTGATAAAGTAAAGTACGCAAGCTTGAAGACCATGATTGTTAATTAAAATTTTTAGTTTTTTTTTACGAAATATTAAAGCAATTAAGAAATATATTTTAGTAATTTCAAAAAGTATAAAACTTTTTTTTGTTAATATTATCAAAAAGATTAAAAAAATATATAATTTTTAGTTTTAGTAAGCATAGAGTAAACACAATATAAACATGGAAAATATAGTTCTAATGTAATTATGGGAAATATTTATATGTTTATAAAACGTACTCTGTTAATAAATCGGAAATAAAACAAGTATTTATTTAAGTTTGGCAGCCTGCCAAATGGAACATATATATAGTTCATTCTATAATATCACTATACTATGGTACATTTCTATTTTATGCTCCAGAATTTTATTGCATAATAGTTCATGAAACCGTACTTGTTAGATATTTTTTTTTCAAATCGATAGGTTTTAAAATAATAAATGTACGTTAAATTAAAATTTACCTTACATTTTCGTATCACAACGTATCGTCGGATTTTCCAACAATTTCACACTTTCATCGCGTCACTGTTACAAATCTTTAATTGTTCGTCATTACTTTTGTCGTTGCATAGATAGATTTTTCAACGAAGCATGGTCTTAATCCAAAGTAAACATTGCTCATCCGGAGGTAAATACAATACAAGATGATGGTTAGTTTTATACGTTTACTATAACGTTTTAGTTGCTATAAAAAAAGATTACACAACGTTACAAAATATAGATTTCATCTGTATACCTTAAAAAAATGCTTTGCATACCTTTACTCCGCCTACAC
This sequence comes from Torymus tubicola, assembly GCA_035583055.1. Lineage (NCBI taxonomy): Eukaryota > Metazoa > Arthropoda > Insecta > Hymenoptera > Torymidae > Torymus > Torymus tubicola. The sequence continues at coordinate 25,416 of JAWWEQ010023564.1, read as the reverse complement.
AATGCATATAGAAACAAATTATTTATAAAAATGGATTTTCCGTGAATGATATCAGAATTTATTTATATATAGTCGATTGTATTCGTATTGTGTTCTTTTCTCTCCAGATCACTGTAGCTTGATATTGTAAACACATGGAAAACTTTTTTTTTGCTAAACATCATATTTCTTTGTTTGCGCAAAACGTAAAGTCACGTAAACAGATTAAAACTTAAATTTTCCGAATTCATCAAAACTAAATCTAAATCAGTTTTATAAATATATTCGTAATATTTGCAGTAATTATTGTTACAATATACCTCGTATATTCTGTTCTACCCACGATATAGCCGCACGTAAACTTGGAAATCAATTATCTATTATTCCTCAATAAAACCGAAAAGATCAATTCCAATAAACTTTTTTTGGTATATAACAGAAGCTTTATCTGATTGAAGCTGTTCGATTGTTGTCGCCGGCTACTGGATTAAATTAACGATCGTTCGTTACTGTCTTTACTATCCGTATATAAGCTTCCTGCTCTACTGGTTTCGAGGAACTGCACGTAATTCATTTCCTTATCCTCAATTGCCGGCATTGCCGAAGTCACGGGTGGTACAGTGTTGCCTTTATCGTGTAGTAGTAAAATTCTAATTTATATATATTTCATGTGTTGATTCAATTATTACAATATATTCCGGTCGCCTATTTTACCTAAATTTAGTTCATAATCATTTCCAATACAAATATAATACCGTAAAAATAAAATATTTCAGATTTATTTTTATATCAATTATTATTGATTCTCCGCTCGAGCATATATAGATACACGAGTGAACGAAATGACATTTCTCATCGAAGTTTTGAGAAAAATCAAATATCTAGGAACAAATGTATAGAAAAACTTATAAGATTCGAAAGAAAGTGCCATTCCAGCAAAGTGCCACTGTTCTTTATTAGTTTCGACAACAACTATTGTCGTCCGCGAGTTCGTAACATATTACGCGACGCGTATAACACATGAGTATATGACGAAAGCGAAAGCTTCCTACGATACTCGCGTCTACGCGAATTCAACAACGTACGCGCGCATTGGTATATACCTATACACATTCCTAACTATATACTATCGTACGAGATGAGCAGGAGCAGCTATTTTTTTTCTCTCTCGCATCTCTCTCGGTATTTATTCTTTTGTCAGGCCATTGACATCTGTGACACAATACGTGCGACATACACGTGGACGCATTTCTGAAAGAACGACACTTTCGGCATCGATCGAGAGCGAATTGGAAACGATAAAAAGGATGAGAAATGGGTTACTCGAAGGTATATAAAATTGACACAAGACTTTGCTGCGTCTTAGTTTTGCCTCCCTCAGTGTGTTGTAAAAATCGATTTTCGATTAACCGGGTGTTTGACCGGAAGATATAAGGTTTCGAGATATTGCTTTTGTTGATAATCAAATATTCTGCAAAATACGATTTTATTTATATTTATATATATAAGCTTTATTTTGTACCGAAGAAACGCGTATTATCGTTATTTTTTTTGTTGGTACAAGTCAGACGCGCGTTTGCATGAAAAAAGTGCAAAATTTCCAGACGAACGACGAAAAAGATGCAAAACTTTGTCGGCGTATTGTGCGAAGCTTCGAGGGTTAACCCGTAGGTATAGGCACCGGTGCATGCGCATTTTGACACGTCTTTTGCGGTTTTACCAAGAAGTACATTTATAGCATTCTCATGAATATATGTATGAAACGTATATGAATGAATGGTATACGTTATAGCGTATTACTTTTCCATCATTAGATCGTTTTAAAGGGGTAATAAGAATGTAATAGATTTGGGATTATTGAACAAAAATATGTGTTTTTTTTATCTTGATGTGACGCGTTTAAGTTGAATTTTAATATTTTTGGTAATTATCTAAAAAAGAAAGAAAAAACAATTGTAGAAAGATCATCAACGCTGTTTACAGTGTCATAAAACTTTCAAAGAGTATAGCGCTTCTTCAAATACGCAAAGTTGATTAAGCAAATACAATGATGGATTTCTACTATATGGACTACTCAGTTTGAAATAAAGTACGAGAATATAAATAGATTTTATTTCACGAATCGTAGCACAAAAATGTGAATGATTTATTGTGCTTTTCTATGAGTACACATCTAACGAAATAATCTATGGATAGCTAGACTCATTTGTTTCTATGGTCATTGATCCTCAAAAAATTAGTATATACTTATAACTATAATGATGAAACATGTTGATTTTCGAATGACTTTACTTTCACTGTATAATGTACGTTTGTGGTTCCGCTATTTCCGTGTATAGATAAAACAAAAACATTCTAACGACTTTTAAGGTAATTTCTCATTAATGAAAAATCATAAAGCACGTGCGACATTTTTAGAAAACGTGAAATGTCGCATGTACAACACGAACGATGTATTTGTAGTAGTCACGTATATAATAAGGAACGATGAAATACTATAATATATAAATTGAATCAGTATCAATTTTCATTATCCATTTCATTAATCACGTGTTGAAGATAAACGTATAATTTCCAAAAATAGATAAATTTATGAATTCTGCGCGTTACATATATACTATAAATTTTGACTTCAACTTTTATGAATTCCACATGTACTATACAACGTCTGTGAAAAGTATTTAGGCTACGAAAACATTTAGCGTCGGTAGACTGAAATTCCGCCACATTTTTATACATCAATCATATAATACACATTGTGTCGATCGAAATTCCAACTGATTTACTGACTTCACTTAATTACCTGACCACCTTATATCCATTCCTAACAAATCAAATCACATCGAATCCGAAACTCTCACTCGGATTCTTCAAATTCAACGATTCGATCACTCTATACACCTCAATCTGACTATACCTTCTTTCCACACAATACATCCCCTTTCACGCACATCACGTATATACTTTCAATGTCACCAGTATCCGATAATCCCGTCGCCCTCTAATTCTACGAACCTCATTATTCACGAAGCGAGATTCTCGACTGTATATATATATATAGGCGCGCGCAAAAATACGCGGGGATTGCGTGGCACACTTTAATACAGCTGGTGCCAGCTTCAAGGTCTTGCGTCTGTTACACGCGAAGGGAGGCGCCGCTGCGGTTATTTCGGAAAATGCCGCAGACGGCGGACATACTCTCTCTCTCTCTCTCTCTCTCTTTGCATGCGAAATTAGGCATAGTGAGAGAGAGAGAGAGAGAGGCGCGTGTGTCGTATAAGTTTGGCGCTGCGGTCTTTGATGTATACGAGTAGTTCGTGACCGCGCGGGGTTCGGTGTTTGAATATGAAATGTAAATGGGAGTAATAAGAGGCATATGTGTGGATTTTTATTAAGGGATTTATATTATATTGCAGTTTAGGTATAATTTAAATGGTTAAAATTTAATATGTACCAAAATTTTAGTATTATTTTCCAAACTTTTGATTTTAAAAATTTATTATTTGTATCGTTGTTCTTTACTGTACTATAAACGTATTACGAATGAAATTTGTTGTCTAACAATTAGTATTATATTGACACCTATATATGTAATGGCTTTAACGCCCCCTTATAGATCACGCAAAAATGTAAAAGCGTAAATATTGTCTTAAAATATACGTATTTTGCCGAAAGTTTAAAAAAAAATTGATGGTATAAGAAGTTATTTTTCTACCCTCAACACACAATGTATCGTCAACAAATATTAAACCCGAACCATCAGGACAAAATACTTCTATATCTAATAAATAACTGAAAAAAAAGCTGGAGGACTGCAATTTGTCCGTTGTTTATCCAAAGAGCGACAATCCAGCCGGTGAAAAACGATCAATTGAGAGACACGCGCGCGGGTTGCGATACGCAGAAAACGCTAAGCCAGTCAATATTGACACCACCCGCGCCTCCACGATTCTTCTCGCGCGACTTTTGCCGTCCTTTCCTATACTCGAAAACCATTATATCAGAGTCTAAAAAGTATTCATAACTTTCAATGTATTTTCGTATATCGTGTCATTTACAAACGTATTTCATTCCACTGTATATACGAATTAAACGTTCCACTATACAGTTAATAATATAACTGACGCTTCATTCCAACTACCGCTATAAACGATTTTAAAAATCATATATATATATATATATATATATATATATATATATTACAAGCCAATTAATTAGTTTATCTAATCTTTCTAAAACTCGTCATTCATATAGTCACATTACCTATAACTACATAAAATCCAGTATCACGGAGCAACACCATCAGCTCCGATCGCGACGACACACGCACCGCGTATATACACGAGACGAGTCACGTTCGCCTCGAACTTGGCCAGGGGCTAGCGAACTCTTACGGATCGCCCGCGGGCTATATACACCGAAGAACAGCACGCCAGGGAATCACGCAGACTACGTGCTCGACGCTGAGAGTTTATATATATATAGTTCAGGAAGATTATCGCGGAAACGCGTTGTGAACCCTTAAGGGTTTCGTATATTTATATTAAACGTAGATTCGTTTTATACGGTGATGCCTCGGATGAAACCGAGAACAATTAAACGGGGATTCGAAATATATTTGATTTTATATATATATATATATATTTTTTTTTGTTGTTGTTGAAATTTTGTCGTGGTTTGATTTTGAGCTATAATATCGTGTATGGTGAGAGATTGTAATAGTTTATTGGGGTGAAAGGTCCAGTAATAGCTTACCCGGGTTTTATTTTATATATATATATATATATATATATATATATACTCGCGACATACGTTATATGGTTGAGACGGCAGGAGTAGTCGTATGAACAGTATAATATATATTTGCCCAGCTCGCTTGAGCATTAGGCCTGCAAGCCGGATTAGCGGATATGAAGCGCGGCGTGTCTGGAAGGGTGCCGAGAAGACGAGCCCTTGATATTAGTCCGTATGGTGAACTTGTATATGATGATGGTATATATATAGCCTTGAGAGTGGGGTAAAAGAAATATAAGATGGCTGTTGTGACGTTGATTCTGAAATATATATATAATTGCTTTTCTCATAATGTGCGTTATAAGTATTACAGATTGCAGGTTGATTTTATATTGTCTTTAAAGTCAAGTGTTGGATATGTATATACGTAAGTTGACATGACAGGATATATATAAGATGAAAATATTTTCTTGATGTTCTAGAAGATTATTATGGTGCTTGAAAGTGTATATATATATATATATGAAAAATTTATGGAAAAAGTTGAGGTTCCAAGGTTTCCTTCTTCATAATGCATTCACAAACTTCGAAGCATCCGTTAACCACCAAAGTATTTCAGAAATTTTTATCGCGATGAAATTGGCTTTTTAACTGCCGCACTTTTTGGTAAACGTGTGTGTGTGCGTGTGTCTGGGTATATATATAATATATATATAACGCGCCATCTGCGTAATAATTACTCCGTTGGTATATACACATACAATTGTCTTTTTTTCTTAAAAACAAATAATAACCCAATAACGTTATATTTCATAAACCTCCACAGCTATATAAAGCAGATTAATGGTTATATATAGGCATTTTCATGAGGACTGTACAAGTCATCCTTGCGCGGCTAATGTCTTATATACTATTATCACGTATACAATCGTAAAAGCGCAGGGCAAATATTTACATTATTTCGCCAGAAAAGTGATAAATTTGCGAGCGAGAGTGTGTAAGAAAAAGAGAATGCGAATTAGCGAGAGGCGTATGGGTGCGAATTTTAACGAGGTGGACCGGTGACACATGTGTGATCTTTAGCAGGTAACTTTTCCGATGATCGTCCGTTGCATGCTGCTACTCTGGGTGATCGCTCTGACCCTCACCTTCCTTCCGTTCTTTGGTTTTGGATTGTACCAAGAGCTGACCGATAAGGGACTGATCAAGTGCTCACGCTATAGAGATGCCGTTAAGCCCCTCGATGTCGCCTACGCTTACGTCTGGTTCTTCTTCGGTGAGTATCGCCAATAATTATATATATGTATACGTGTATATTCTATAGCATTTTATATAGTGATTCGTCAATCAATTAATTCTAATATACAATATTATTTAGATTTCGCGTAATTTCTTTTTATTCATTTTTCTCACTTATACTTCGTAAAAGTTACTAAATATAAAAAAACCATGTATTACGTATATATTTAACTTAAACGTATGTATTATGTATTATATTTATTTTTCCACCGACCTTTCAGCCCAACGTAACGTAACGTAACATTGCATATATATAAAAGCTGACGAACCAATCTGAAAAACTATATACAAACTCGAGAACGTTCGTTTACCAGGCTGCTAATCGTAACCCAGTCCAAGGGACACAATGAAAAGCTATATATATATTTACAATTCAAATGAATGATTCAGAAACACACATATCGTTATATGCGCGTGCAGCCGCGTATACAATGTCATATATTCGTTTCTTTGTCGTGTATAACGGTCAAGACATTTCTACCCTCTTCCTATATTGATTACAATACAAATCGGCATTTAATTATTATTGACTATATTATAATCGTATACGTACATACATACGTTTCATTTTCTCATAATCTATAATAAAACAAAAAAAAAATGCTATATAGGTACGCTGCTTTGCCTGTCCATCGTCTGGTGTAACCTTGCCGTGGCAAGCGCACTGAAACGTCTGGGCCGTCGCAACGGTGCCCTACGTCGTATCTCACGGGCCTCGTCGCGTGCCAAACCCTTGCTGACGGTGGCTGGTAACGCACCCGAGGTCGGCATAACCGCTGAGGAACGCGCCTTCGCTAAACTCATGGCCCTGTTGTCCTTGTCTTTCCTTATATGCTGGATGCCCCAGATGGTAAGTGCTGCTGTTTTTTTCTTTCTTTCTTTCTTATATGAATAGTAGTTTTTCTTTGTTTCGTATATAGTTTCTTAGATGATAATTCTTATACAAGGTATCTGTGAATATTTAGATCGAAAGGTGTTTTAGTATAGCAATATTAATAAAATACGTACGGGGCGTATTGTATTATATTATGCTATATAGTATTAATCGATACGGAAACTTACTTCCAAAGTGTATTCTTATACATATATATGTATATAGCAAACATTAATTTTGCCATATATATATTCCTACAATTAGTAAAAGCATAAAAAAGCAACCAGCTTTAGCCGTCGCAATAACTTTCGCTTAGCTATAGTGCTTACTTATAATCTGTATATACAAAATGGACTCAAAATTTTTTTTTCGACGACACTTTTCAAATTAGATTTTTCTTGTTGGTTTGGGTGTCTAGAAAAGATATCTGTTGTTGAACAAAGTCCAACGAAAGGTATCATTTTTCTGGGACCAATAATCAATTGTTTAAAAATGATAAAAGTAGCTTTAGTTTAGTTCTAAATCATTCCACCCAAAAAAACTTAATACAAAATTTGGAAAAAGAAAATAAAACTAAAGAGTGAGTACTTTCCAAATCTTTTTCAGAATTAAAAAATGTTGAATCCTTCAAAAGTTAAGTGAGTTTGAAGTTGAGTCTAAAATATACGTGATCAATGGCTGGGACAATTGTTGACCTTTTCACACCGTTTTCGTGAATATTTGTCTATTTTAAGTTCAACTTCAAACTCTCGTAACTTTTGAAGGATTCAAAATCTCCTAATTCTGAAAAAAGATTTGGAAAGTACTTACTCTTTAGATTTATTTGATTTTTTTTCCAAATTTTATATTAAATTATTTTTGGTGGAATAATTTAGAACTAAACTAGAGCTATTTTTAATTATTTAAAAAAAAATTAATTATTGACTCCGGAAAAATGATACCCTTCGATGGGCTTTGGTCAACAACAGATATCTTTTCTAGACACCCTAACCAACAAGAAAAACCTAATTTGAAAGGAGTCATCGAAAGACAAATTTTGGGTCTATTTTTCGAAGTTTTTCGCAGCGTTTGTGAGATTTGCACATATATACATAACAATCAATTGACTTAAGTGGTAGGACGAAGAAACAAAATATAAAAACAATAATTTCCAAAGTTTGCTTATACCGCTTCTATAATCACGTTAAAATTACATATATATACACCGGCGAAAAGCATGATCCTCATGCCGCGGCGATTCTTTTGCAAAGACCATTATAATCACGCGCTACTGCGTGTTTCTCTACTTCTACGCGGTTTCGACTTCGCGCCACGGTAATTCCTCGCACATAAACTTTTCGATCCGCGTCGAGCCGTGCCTTTACGGAGTATATATATATATGCGCGAAGTCCAAGTCAAAGACCGTGGGAGCTATATAAGGAAAAGCCATGTGCGTAGATCGTCGTATTTTCGCACACAGAGGTATACGAGTAGTAGTAACGGCTCGTATTATCCTTGCGAAGATAAACGAGCAACGCTTCATGTCGCGGCCCCTTGCTTGGGTCTCTTTCGACGCGTCTCGTAGCCGAGGTGGAGTAAGCAGAGGAGGAGGTTACAGGTCACCGGAGCGCGCACACGTATCGCCTGATTTATATATATATATATATATATATATATCTATAGATCTTAGCATTGAGGGAAGAGGGTGCGAGAGGAGTGAAAGAGAGAGAGAGAGAGAGAGAGAGAGAGAGAGAAAAGTGTGTATATATATACAACACAGCCATTTTCCCGGCCCACATGGTTCTCCTTCTAATCTCGTTCCGGCAAGCTGCGCACTTCCCGTGAGAAAGAAGAGAGGGGAAAGTATCTTATATAGGTATATTTTTTCCTTTTCTTTTTTTCTAGTTTCGCCCTTGCGGGGCAAAGACCATAAGTGCGTGTACGCGAACACGCGCACGATCAGTGCATAGAATCGGAGGTTTGATAATTATATCAAGGTGAAGATGCAGTCGTGACGACGTATGGAATCGTGAAGATTTGTTCGACGAAGAAAGGGCGCGGGTATAATGGGTGTCAAGGAGGGGAATTAGAAAGTAGGTTGAGGGAATCGAAGTGAGGGTTGCGAGGAAATTTCCTATATACGGGGAAGTGGAGATTAAGCGGACTTTTGTGCCTTGATTGTTTTGACGGGTATACTGTGGGAATACTTGAAATGTCGGGTATATAGATGCTGTTTTCTGTATTTACTTGGTGATTAAGAATTAATCCTGTATTTTTAACTTTATCCGTTGATGCTGGTAGAATGAGAAAAAGTATTGGAAATATTAAGGATTCCTTGGAAATTGCTTTAACGGTAGGTTGCGCTGGTGAGTTGGTATATAACTTATATACCAGCCACGACGTAATATTCTACGGACTGCTGCATCTCCGGTTATATCAAAAAGCTATTTTTCACCAACCCGGGCGGGGAAGTTTTATTAACAGACGTGATTTTGAACTTTGCCACTCAGTAATTTATTGCAAGAATTGCGTCATTTCAAGGCGTAGACCTTAATCATTAATCATTTTAATTTGCGAATTCAGAGACTTTTCGTTAGTAATTATAATTCTTCTTCTTCAATGTCTTTTAACTTATGCGTATGCTTTACATTCGTTTTTTATTTTGAAGAAAATTTCGTGGTCTTTGGGAAACAAATCTGGATAAGAGAGTTTGAGAAACGAAGTCAGTGACTTACTATACAGAAAGTTCAGTATATATTTTCACCTCACTCTAATGGACTTTCCTTCTCTCGAGTTATAAATTGCTTGACTTGAAATATGCGTTATTTTGGTAAAAATAATGCTTTATTCCTTGAACGTAATTATACAGACACATGTACGTTTTAAGATAATGGGTCAACAAAAAAGAAAAAGGTTTTTTAACGTTAAAACATAAATAAACTTTTTTTTCGTCTACTTTAATTGTTTTTGTTTTTAATATTGTTTACATTCTATATCCTCAATTTCGAAGTACGGGAAATCCTTATACACAAAGTCTCATCCAAATTTATTCCTCGCAACACGCGAATCCGTCTTCTATATAACAGCACCAAACAATCCAAAACTGCGAAAATTTGCACCTAAATGATCACTTCACCTAAACAATACAAAATTCCCTATACAGGTGTATCTATCCCGTTACGCCCAACCCATGGGAAACAACGTGTCATGAACCCACTTAATAAACAGCACCGCAAACACATCGTTCACCGCGACACCCGAAACCCTTACTATATAATATACGTATGGGTTCGTTGACCAAAATTCTTCTTATATATCCAAGCGAGCAGCAGGTGTCCACTCACCTCTTCTATCCCGTTGATCGGTTCCATCGGAAGCTCCCTGTTATACCTATATACACATACACGCGACATCACTTCCGGCTCGCTTATCATTACGTCAACACAACAACACTACAAGAGAGAAGCGCGCGCACACATACATATATCGTTGATGAAATTCGCGCTGCGTGCCCTTCTTCCGCTCGATCGAATTCTAAACACTCCTCGTAGATCGCTATATAGCTATAGACATCATCCTGTTTTTCTCTCTCTCTCACTCTCTCTCTCTCTCTCTCTCTCTCTCCTACGCTATGCCTTTGCTTACCACGACGTACGTGTACGTGATCAGCGTGGAAATGATGTACGACACAACTGTTCTTTTTGGTTTCTTGGCGTGTGTATGTAGCAAGTCGAGTATGGGGTATAATGCGTAAATATATGGAAATGTCGAAAATGCGGTAAATGTGGGTACGAGATAATGATTGATTTTTTTTTTCAAGGATGGAAGGCACGTTTCAGGTGATGAAAATGATCGGAGTAAAAGCGGTATTGTATACACGATGTGGCTGACGAGAGTTATTATTTCAATTTTATTTCGACTTCGTTTGTAACAGTTTTTTTAGTGGTTTGGGGAGATTTTTTTTTTATTGGAAAGAAACTTATATTTATTATACAAAAAGTTAAAATTTAGAGTACTATAGGGTATGGTATATTCAGTACTTTTGTAATTGTATCTACTTTAAAGTGTATTTAAATATATGTTATGGTACGTACAATGTATAGATATATAAACTATTTTACATAGTTGCACCTCAATTGTTCCATAAGGCAGGAAAAATATTCATGTACCTATACTTGATCCCTGAACGGCTATAATTAGTTTAATATATACAAGCGAACTTTCATATTATACCGACTTTAAACAAAAAATTACCGATAACCAATGTACACCAAGTATACTTTAAACACCGCATATGGCACACAACTCACCTCGTATTCTCTGCAAGCACTTTGTTATACGATCGTGCACACACAGTTGGCTTTAATTCATTATTCATTTACCCTTTCCACGCATTATATATATATATATATATATATATATATATATATATATCTATATATACATATGCGCATGTGTATGTGTGTGTGTGCTGCTACGAAGCGTCGATCGAATTCTAAACGATTAGACACGTGACCGCGGCAAGCGTGCGAATTACCAACGGCCGGCAGTGCGTGAGTTCCTTACGCTAGTGGTATATATAGGTATATATATACACAAACGCAGGTATCGTCAAGAATTTTTATCGGCCGGATCGACGCATTTGCATCTCGAGATAACTTATTTTCGTCAGAGCTTCACACGTGGTTCTCCGCTGATATTGTGAATTGTTTTCGAGTTAAGTCATCGGAATTAAAGGGTATATATGATGAATTCGTTATAAGAAGAGTGGAACGTATATAGATACTGTTGATGTCGGTACAAAAAGAATCAGATCATTGGTAATGCATTTATTCGTCATTCTAAACTGTCGTCTACTAGATGGAAACAATCTCTTATTATTATATTAATCGTTCGAAATTTTTATCTAATTTTTCAGCGTATATAATGATTTGTTATGAATATTTCATTGGTGTAATTGTACCGTTTGTTCAATCACATAACAATTAAAAATTATTTTTAATTGTACATTTATATCCTTTAGATCGATTGTATGCGAAAATATCTCCGAGACCAAATATACACATTTCAGCAATCTTTCCTTGCATTCCCCAAACAAATCCTTTCTCCGCCCACTCGATCAATATAGGTATAGCAAACTTTTGCTCGTTATCACGTTTTGGCGTATACCCAATCCTCTAATCACATTAAAGCTTTTCCTTCCTGCTTCGTGCTTGATCGCACTCGAGTCCAATAAGAAAAACTCGCGTGACATTCAAGAAATTTCATCTGTGAGTATATACAATACGTGGGTGGGCTAAGTCGGAACGATTAGTTCGATATATATATATATATATAATATTGCGGTTTGAAAGAATCCGCACGTGCGGTATAGTCGAACAGTTAGTCGCTACGTGCCAAATGTTCATTGAGGCTCGCGCGCCGCGGTTCCTGCTTATATACATACAGGCAATTTGCACTGATTGAATGAAGAATCGATGGTCAAGGTGATATGGCTCATTGTTATCGATATGTGTGTGTATAATAACTGCAAGTGCTGCGCGTTATTTTAAATCGTTTGCTCGGTCCGTTTAGTTATATGTAGCAGATGGTTCGTTCGAGTACTATATGGACGTGAATCATTTTTAGCGAATGTTTCATATTTTTTATGCTGTTTAACAGTTGAGAGTTGCTCGTTCACGATATGACGTATATGATAAAGATTTTACATTTGTTATAGTTGAAATTTTATTGGCGGTATTAGAGAAATATATCGTAATTGACTTTAATAAAGTATCACGATCGAGGAAAGTGATTAAAGATTGATTGTACCTAATCTTAAATGAATTTCAACCCCCCATTATACGAATAAAATCAGCATTTGTTATACGCAACTTCCCTAATTACTCGGACACCACACCAGAATATAAAGATAACCGCACGTTTCCTTATACCTTCTTCATGCTAATTTTCATCGCAAATTTCTCACCGTTGTTACATCAATCATATAATAAGGTTCTCCTTCAATTTCCCCCATAACTTACAGCGAATTTTCTACACATTTGTATCCAGGAGCACACAACACACGCGTCGATTAATAAAACATTAGAAAAACAGTTGCGCGGTGCGGACAAAAGCCGCGACGTCCGCGAAACCGACTGATCGAAAAATATATATGTACATCGTCGTCGTCGTCGTTGTACTTTGACGTTTTTTTTTCTTCTTTCGCGTGCGTGGAACAATGTGTGCAGCGCGCGGCGATGATGGCATGCCTGCGATAAGGAGTGCGCACGGTCGAGCTTATTTCCAACGTGGTGTGTCCCTGGCGGAGATGGCATTGAACTGCCAACGTGCGCAAGCGCAGAGTAATTTTTTATTCTTAAATTGTAACGGTGAACTTCTATTAGCTGTGTAATCGAGTTTGGGACGGGGGAGGGGGTGGTTTAATTGTATGTGGTATAGGGTAATGAAAAATGTATGTACGAAGGCTTTTGTATAAAAAGACATATGTAGAATGTGTTATTTATAGTTAAATCAGTGAAAATTGCTCCATTCAAGAAGTTAGTGGAAAAAACTACTAATTTCATTTTTTTAAAGTAACAACTAATTAAATAATGTATGTGCATATGTATAAATTAGTAGTTCTTTTTTTACTTATTTTTTGGGTGGAGCAGTTTTCACTGATTTAACTTTAAAAAGCGCATTGAAAAGAATTTTTTTGACTGTCCAAGTAGAAATTTTTCTTATTGTAAATTTGTATACTTTTTATTACTATCATTATTTCATACTTTAACTTTTTTTATATATACATATCATCGTTATTATAAATATGAACTTTCGACATTTGAATTTCGATGAGAAATAAAAAGTATAACAATCAAACTCATCCCCCTACAAATATATATATATGCAAACAATATACAAGTATTTTATGCGCACTTACCTCAGCCACTTTAAAACTTGTAACAGAGTATACACGTACATTTATCTTCTACTTTGTAGTCCTTGTAGGTGTCGCATATATATATACACACACACACATACACAAGCCTCACCGTCTCGGAAGAAGGCGTTTTAAGATGAACGCACGCGCTTTATACGATCGATTGAGATTCTACGCAGCGAGCATTGCTTCCGGAGTTAAATCCACTCGCGCGCGCGCATTTACTTTCGATATACTCGTCACGTAGAGCGCACTCACGACCCTTTTTATATATGAGGCTCGATCGCCGAGCGATGCGTATATTATATATTCTTTTGCGAGTCGTGAGTATGCGCGCGTTGGAAAAAAAATGCGCTGCGTATATTGAAAATCATCGGTGATGAGTTTTTTTGCTTCTATATTAAGATGTTGGATCATTTTTACCGGAGAGTTTTGAGTTGAGAAAATATGGACATGTTACATTTGGTTTTTATGCAGGTTAAGAAATTAGAAACAAATAATCATGAGTACGAGGCAAGATTTTAAGGGAATGTAAAATATATAATCATGTATCGGTTTTCTTCGCACGCCACTTTTGTTTTTGTAACCTAGCAACCCATTTGCTCCAACCAATCAAATCACGAATAATGATTTCACAACAAACCCATCCTTTTCCTTTATATGAAAATCCTATTCGAGAACTATCGTTTTATCGAATATGTAAGCAATCGAATATCGAATTTCCGATAAAAAAAATAAACGAAAGACGAATATAGGCGCGCGTAGCGTGCTGAACAAAAACGTAAAAATGAAAAAATGAAAAAAATGAGTTTTGTATGGCCAACGATTAGGGGAGTTAAATCGCCTTAATCACGGCAAAATTTCTTGTAGATTATGGATATCTTTCGGCGAATTTTTTTAAACAAAATCAATATTCCATTAATTTTAGAGATATTCGAGGTTAAAATTTTTTAGCCTTTTTTTGAAATCGTAATTTCTTCAGAAGGGCTCTATGTACCTAAATTGGGTAGGTAGCACTTGAAAGAATATTAATATATATACAGATTTTCTAAAAAAAAAATTTATATTTATATTTATCACGGTTACTTTGTTATTAAGTTGTTCAAACTGTTATTACTTCATTATTATTTAATTTTTTTAAATATATAAGTAAAAACTTGTAATTTTCGTCTTTTTAAAACGAAGCAAACTTTTTTTAATTGTGAAACAATATAAAATGAAATTCTAGTTAGCTTTGAAAATGGGTAGAAAAAAAGCTAAAAATGGTCAGTTTTGGGATGTTCAAATGCAAATATCTCGACTTCTAGAGTACTCATACATTTGACATAAAATTTTATTTTTAATATCACATTACCATATCTGAACGGTGGTAAAAATCTTTGACCCCTCTCCTCCTACATCAAGATTTTTTGAAAGATGCTAATTTGGCTCACATGTTATGGGAAAGCCAAAAAAATAGTTCGGATCAAAAATGAAAACAAAATTTAAGACGATATGGTTGAAAGGGCTTAATAAAAAGTTGAAGGCTATTGAAAATGAGGTATGAAGATCGCTTCAAATATCACCAATTATATGTTTTTAAAAAATGAGAAAATTTTCAATCATTTTCGTACTCTATTTTTTATGACCTTTTAACAAATCAACATTTCTTAACGAAACAAAGCTTAAATTAAAGCTTGTTCTCTCTCCCTTCATAACCTTTTTAATTTCTATACATTACTGAAATATTCGTTAAGCTATAATTACAGAAAGGAACCCTATTTTTTTATAAGTCAATTTTTCAAATTTTCTGCCCGAAATAATCGGATAAGTCCATCATTTTTTTCGTTTATCGTAGTTAGAATTTATTTTATTTATTCAAATTGAATGTGAATGATGGCTAATTTATATTTATCTGTTTATTTAAAAAATTTTTATATACTTTCAAGTTATAAACATTTTAAAATTTTACAATATTCGTACAATATAAATACAATACAAATGGTCGTAAATTTAATAGAAATGTCAGAAAAATAGAAATATCTTGAATAAGTTACAAGAATTCATTGAACAATTGCTAATTTTGTAATTTTTTGACCCGTTTCATCATTAAATTATACATAGGCTCTAAAATAAAGGCAAACCGCACTATCAGATAAGTTCAGTTTCCGGAATAACCAGATAAGTCCATACTTTTTTGAGTTCTTACTCGTTTTGAACGCTTCAGATAATGTATAATCTATTTAAACCAGCGTGTAAATATGTGTTTTGAATGTACTAGCAGTGACAGTGCGCGCTGCGCGCGCTCTATCGTGGGCCAATCAAATTTTACATGTTCATTTCAAAACGACCAATCACAATCATTAGAGGTGACAATCTCAAGTCCATCTCTTTTTTATATAGGATTTCGAAACATTTTGAAATCGAAAAATTAAAATTTAAACGGTATAAAATACGTTTCTATACATAGTATAATATTCCACTCATAAAGAGATATCAAAATCGAATTTTTCTTCAGTTATATATACCATAAAAATGTCAACAACAAAAAAATCATCATCACATTATAGCTTACTTATATACTCACACCATGCATATATATACACCAACTTAGTCCCTCTCCCCATTCATCATATGTATATAACTTTACAAACAATAACCGCATAAATATTCATTGACCCAATTCCTCGAGCTCCAAAAACAGAAGACATATATATATATGCCCATACGTTAATCCACAACCCTAATACATTCTTTCCATATCTATGCACAGATATCGATACCATTGGCGCAGTACTTGGTGAACCATCCAGAGGCCAGTATGCTGACAAGGAAGCTGATAGCAGGCTTTCACCGTGTGGCCGATGTTTTGCTGTGTTTGCACTTCACCCTCGATCCTTATATCTACGTACTGCTACGTATGCCGCGGCCGCGATTTCCGCTCCTCAAGCCGCTCTGCCGCATCTGCTGGCCGGCAAGAAGTCGAGCTAGTTCCTTTACAGGTATCTATCTTTTCTCACGTATACTAGGGGGAAGGGTGTATCATTAAAACACATTGGATTTATAATTGGGGTGGAAATGAGAATTAACTGGTTTCATTAGTCGAAGCGTGGGTGGAATAATGAGGTCGGTTTAATACGTTTAAAAGTGTACAGGGTTTGTTATTTAAAGTTAAAGTACATATAATTGTTTTTCTAAAGAAAAGGTCGAGAGTTAAATTTACTTATTTAATTGAAAAGGTCGGCTTATCTTTCATTGTATATTTATATATTAAAATTTAACGAAAAGTTAATTTTGCTTTTCCAACTTTGTTAGAATTAAATTATACTAATTAAATTATGCTACATTTTTTGAATACTTTTATTTTAAAAATAAAGATATTTCATTCTATGTTTAGCACAGGTAACCTTTACACATCTTTCGTGTACTGTTTTACCCTAACACTTATGTTTATAGTAAAAAAAGGTCATTAAAACTATTCAACCATATAGTTACTAAATGCTGTTTTAGTCGATAAGATATTTCATTAACAATATTAACTGACACATAGAAAATCAAAGTGCACATGAAAAGTTATTTATTACACGGTCAGTATATTTTCGTAATAACAATTTTTGAAAATCATCCAAGTATCAGTATGATTCACACATAGATACTATATTATACATTTATTACGACAAAAATAGTTGATTTTTTATAACGATCAACAACACAAGTATATGGCCAAGTCTCTGTCAAATCGAGAAGTCAAAAAATAGATTTTCTTGAAACTCTCAGAAAATGTTTTGCTACTGATTCTGGATATCCCTGAATTTTTTAGATTTTTTTTACCCATCGTTTTAGAGATATAAGAGGTCAAAAACTGAGTTTTGATGATTTTTTGCATTTTTGATCGATTTTCATTAATTTATAACTCCTCGGGGAAGCATTTTTCGCGATAGACACAAGAATAGTTTTTTTGTAGAATTCTCTCAGCTTTTCAATAAAAATACTTTTAATGCCATACGTTTATGCTTTCACTTACATACATGCAAATGAAACATATAAATTAAAAAGATTAAAAGTATAAACGTATGGCGTTAAAACTATTTTTATTGAAAAGCTGAGAAAATTCTAAAAAAAACTATTCTTGTGTCTTCCCTGAGGAGTTATAAATTAATGAAAATCGGTCAAAAATGCAAAAAATCATCAAAATTCAGGGATATCCACAATTAGTAGCAGAAAATTTTCTGGGGGTTTCAAGAAATCTATTTTTTTACCTCTCGATTTGACAGAGACTTGGTCATGTATAAGTATATTCATAACCATTCGATAACAACTTTGATTTTTCATCAACCACTATTGCTTCATATACGCGGTATACTCAACAACTTTTTCCACCCTTCAATATAACTCTCTCTCTCTCTCTCTCTTTTACACCATAACCCTATATATAATTACATGCTCAAACAGCTAACCCCACGATCTATTATACACTCTATACCTTAATTCTCTCTACGCTACAGCGTTAACACCAGCCTTCGCCACGACCGGCGCTATCGTAATTCGTTCTTCGCACCTCACCCACCCTCATCGTCCTCTTCATCTCGGACTATACCATCTCCTCTCGCGTCTAATTTTCCACTACTTCGTCACCTCATACGCACTTCCTCACGATGTGACACTTAACGCCGATACTGACCGTCCCCGAGTTACAGGGACGACCGAGCAGCAGGGTAGCAGTGGCGATCCACCGACCCCGATCACCGAAGCACCATCGACACCCGTCAGCGAAGAACGTGACTCTCAACTCGTCGCCGTCGCTGTCTGATGCTGGCCGTTAGTGCAACTTAACGCCCGATGGCGACGACGTCCAAGACCACCCGACGACGCGCCTACTGTGTAATAATTCTTCTTACATTATATAATACATGCTGATGGATGCATTGTATAATGTATCTGTATAGTGGAGCACGGAGGATGTATATATACATGTATTGTGTGTATATATATAAGCACGAGATTTCATTTTCGGTATTCGAATATGAGTATTATTATATAAGTGCGCGTCACTGCAGCGTGTGCTGACCAATGATGACGAGTGCGTGAGAGATGTGTGTGTGCGTTGCGTTGCTGAGGTTTCTTTTTTTTTATATCGAGCGAGTTTGTATTAGCTGTTGGATGTTAAGTTTATTTTTTAAATTTTTGCGAGCACTTAAAAATGTGATGGTTTTTTGGTACTATATATATACGAACAAGAATTTCGATGTTTTTTTTTTTTTAAATAAATCAATCATTTACTTTAGTATTTTTTTGTTCACTGTAAGTGACGAGGAGATTCTTCTGTAAATATTGTACAAGAGGTGTTGTATTGTCAAATTGGCATGAGATGATTTGTAAAATGAAGATGTTCTAAAAGAAACTTTAACTTAACGTTTGATTTTTAATGTAAATATACTCCGATACGAAGTGGCATAATTATTATGTGTTTTGTATAAGAAACCAACGCAAATCTATTTCTTTACTCGAATAAATAAATGTTAGTGCAATGTACTTAGGAAATAGTGAGAGAAAGAACGACAATTTAAGCATTAAAGGTGATTTGAGATGGGAAGTTTACGGTTTATTGTAACAACTGTGAATACTCATCCCAACTCGTTTTTCGACGGTGATTGCTTACTCAGTGTGTGTGTGTGTGTGAGTGCGTTTGTAAAAAATGCAGTTTTAAAGAAATGTATTAATATTTTTAATGAGCCCCGTACTAATTATTGTCTGTAAGGTAACGCTGCATATTAGAAAATACCATAAATGATATATACGGCAATTTTTTCAGTTTTTTTTTTGTCATAAAATATTAACTGGATGACAAAGATAATTTTACAAGTACTGAAGTAAAATACTCATTTTGTTATAAATTTGTCATTTCTTATGGAAAAAGAAATCATTTTACCAATGACAATATATATGTACTATATTCTAGTGTTCAGCGTTATAATTTCGTATTAAGATTTAGTCTACGAATGCAGCAAATTTTCACATTCCAAAAGTACATTGAGAAGTACTGTTTATTCATTGAAGTAAATCTGCATTGAAAACGATATTCGAAAGCGACATTATACAAAAGACGTGCATTGCATAATGATAAATGCGATTCTATTTTTCGAAATCAAATTTTTATATATACGAATATGCTGAAATTTCTAATAAACGTTCATAGACTGATTATTGTTTGACGTGAGTGCAAATAAAGTTTACAATAAAATTGTTATACTTAAATGTGCATGTCGAGTTATTCCAAATCGTTGACGTATACATATAATTATATTAAAGCTAGTAACGTCCAGATATTCGGTGGCTTGTGATTTTTTACAAATGTAGCGTTTATATAATAATTACGTTTTATGTATATTTTTCAAAGCAACTAGTGGTTAAGATTGTGTATAATTCAATTCATTCATATGAATGTCAAACGAATTAGCTTTATGTTTCATTATATTCATAAAAAACGAAACGGTGCTCTTATTCAATATGAAGAAAGATGATATTATATATTTTCTTATTTTCGTATGATGCAAAAAAGTATTCAATATCTCTCTTTAAAAGATTATGATGTTTGAATGTCTTGTTAGAAACTTTCTTTACTGAGAGATCATAAGAAATGATTGTCTATCGTAAAAACATGAGGAAATAACACACATAAGATATTTTAATTGGTTTATATCTGAAGTTTATTAAAAAATAAAGACATAAAAGGTATTTTTACATTTATTTTTTACTTACATTTATATCTAGCATTTAATACTAATATTTCATTAACATATGTTATATATGCAATTGCCATATGACTAAAGCAATCATAATAACGAAAATTATTGGTTTTATGGTAAAACCTTTAAGTTAAAAAAATATGTTTTGGAATAGTAAAAAGATTGGTTTCGGGAATCGCACTAATTTTACACTTCTGCACGTTAATCGATAATCATAAGCATTCAAGTATACATATATATACTATTTTTAGGTATAGTATGATCGCGATATATAGTGGTTTAGCGAGCATACCTGCAAGGTACTCATACATTATTAAGAACGAAATTGAAAAAACGGAAAAATTAATGTCGTATATTTTCTAGTCAATATGTAAGAAGGATAATTTGAAAACTTTAAAGTACATTAATCGAAATATGTACGACAATTTTATTTTATTTACTTTGTATGAAATGTTCAGAAAGCATAAATTTGTATAACTCATTTTTTACCAATATCGAAATACGTAAATATATTTTATGACTGCATAATATTGTCCAAAGAAAATAAACTTTAGAAAAAATAATTTTTATTTTTTATTATATTACCTGCTATATATTTTCATAGTTTATATATAACATATATCATTTCTTATGTACGAAGTTTCAAATTTATAAAAATGTAAATTAAAAATTATAGAGCTTTAGTGCTTGTTATATATTCTTATATGTAACGCTGCATTCTCCTCTAACTGTTGGTCGCGAAGACTAATACTTTTTATAATTGTATAAATGGTATATAATTAGAACAAGATATTTTATTTTAATAGGTGTTCATACTTTCTCAAAGATGTACTGAAATTTAGTTGTACAGTATATAACTACTTTTTATTTGTTTTGTCAAAAACCAACAAGATAAATAAAGCCAAATAAAAATTTTTTAATTAACTGTGTCTTAATTATCTGTAATAATAACCATTAGTTAAATTATTGTGTGTATACATATCCATGCTAAATAATTTTTTCATATTAAAGTTTTAGTCTGCGGCCCAAATACCGTTATGGCATGTTTTTGCACGCGTGTTTATGTTTAAATTGAAAGCGGGATAAAAACGCGGTTTGCAGAGCGCGGAATTAGAAATTTGAGAACTTTTCCCGAAAATTCAAGGTATCATGGTTGACGAGGCGTGGACTACAAGATACTACAAAGATTCTAAAATAATGATTGCTTCCTTGAATATTATTAATAAGAAATAGATCTACATAAATTCATTTTGAGTAAATGAAACTTAAATTATCAATGCCTTTCTATCCAAATTGAAAATATACTGCAATTATTTTCAAATTAATATTCAAGAGAGTATTTTAGTTTTAAATTCCTTACTAATATATAATTGAAGTTTTATGTACTCAAAATGAATTTATGTAGATCTATTTCTTATCAATAATATTCAAGGAAGCAATCATTATTTTAGAATCTTTGTAGTATCTCGAAGTCCGCGCCTGATCAGCTATGATGCCTTAAATTTTCGGGAAAAGTTCTCAAATTCAAAATTCCGCGCTCTGCAAACCGTGTTTCTGTTCCGCTTTTCAATTTAAACTCGCGTGCGTAAACACGCGTCGCATGCAAAAACACGCCATAACGATATAGGGCCGCAGCCTTATAGTAACCGACCATGCAGCTAAATAATTTCGTTATTCATTATTATCTGGCGCTACCGTCAGGCCAGCTCAATGCCGCCCTTCCAGTCAGGCTGACTGAGGGAAGGGGCGCGCAGCCCCGAAAGCAGTTGTTGGCACCGCGACCAGTATTTGCGACGAGCGAGCAGAAAAGATCGCTCGGCCCCATCGGCACGCCACAGCTCTGGCTTTCGCCGAGTTTCATTTAGTATTAATTAATTATTGTTAAGTTCGTGGCCGCGAAACTTTGTAAATATGTTTTTAACTCTTCTCTGTATCCTCGAGGAATCCTACGTTTTACCAGCGCGAAATAAAGTATTGTGTTTGTTTCTGATTACCCCGTCTTGGCTTTTATCTACAGAACATTGGTGGTGAGTAAGGGGCAGAGCCGCACCGACCCCGGACAAAACGGTGGTCGTGGAGCGCCTGTGCCTATTCTACCCGTACATTGGTGACCCCGACGTACAAGATGGTCGCCGTAGGTATTAATTAAGGAGTCATGGTCAAGATGGTTGGCGACCAAACTCAGCAACGTCATCGTTCCTCGCGATGCCATTATTAAGGAAGCGGATACATTCCGATATAGCTGCGACTCCGCGGGTCCCAGGAAAGAAAACGAAGCGGACACTATCAGAGCAGGATTCGTCGTTCCTTGCATCACGGGAAACCTTTGACGTGCAGGTCAAACAGCAGCGTCTGGTGAGTGCCGAATCGGACGATCGCGACTCACTGGTGTTTGAAGACGCGCTTGCATCACCATCGCTAGCAGCTGTGGCACACCAAAATTCTGCACCCCTTCCGCTTTTGCCGCGTCTGTGTCGCAGCAGTAGATCTCGCCGAAGCCTGACGCCGTGCGCTCCGTTTCACCTGAGCGTTCGCCGACTCCAGAGCAGGTTTCTGCTACGCTCTTTCTACTGCCGGACGTCGCGCAGCAGCAGCCTCATCACGTCCTCATCGGCGCTACCCAGCCGCAAATTTCGACGCCTACCTCGCGGGAAAGCTCTGTAGCCCTTGGTGCTCATTCCGCGCCGGAATTTCCCGCGTCGAACATAAGTAACACCATGCCAACTATGACTAACGACGCCGATAATGATTCTTCCGCTGCTGCGAAATTCCGGCTGCCGCCATTTTGGAAAGCCCAGTCGAAGCTTTGGTTCTGCCAAGCTGATGCGGTCATGGAGTCGAGGTCCATACCGACCGCTCCAAGTATAATCTATTGATTGGTGCACTCGATCCGGAGACTCTTGCCGACGTTGCGGATGTTCTCCTGGACTCCACGGAGACAGGTAAATTCGAGGCCTTAAAAATGCGCATTTTTGAGCGCCTAGTAGATTCACCGGATAGACAGCTTCAACAGATACTGAGCAAACTACAATTAGACAGCCATAAGCCCTCGCAGTTGTAGACAAATGAAAAGCCTGGCCGGCAACCACGCGACGGACAGTGTGATCCGCGTGCACATTGGTTAGCCTTACTGCCAAGTCATGTCCAAAGTATCCTAAAAATCTTCAAGATTGACGGGAAGGAGCGCGCATCCCCGAAAGCAGGTGTTGGCATCGCGACCAGTATTTGCGACGAGCGAGCAGAAAAGGCGTTTAAAATATCGATCGTCAGTCGCGCTAGATTGCTCGGCCCCATCGGTACGCCACAGCTCTGGCTCTCGCCGAGTCTCATTTAGTATTAATTAATTATTGTTAAGTTCGTGGCCGCGAAACTTTGTAAATATGTTTTGAAGTGATAACTTCTTATGGGAGGGTGAATTCGTGAACATTTCGCTATTTGGGCTCTACATCGGTCAAATTTTCAGACCAAAAATTCAGTCACCTATCCCCACTCCAGCGCCTCATCAGCAGCGCAGCGGTGGGGCTAACCGAAACATGACGAGAGCCAATGAATGCGCGTGCTATACTTCTTGTCTCACTCTCTCTCTCTCTCTCTCATAGCGAGATGTCGAGAGACAGAGAGAGAGAGAGAGAGAACGAGAGAGGCTCTTGCTGTATTTGTTGCGTAGCCGGTGCAAGTTCAAACTCGCACACTTATGAGCCAAATGTATGAGCTTGTTATGTGATATTATATTAAATTACATTGATAGCTCACACTATGCACACACCTATTGCTCGATATATACATCAAAACTCGATTCACGGCGTGGTCCGCCGGCAGCAGGCCTGTATGTGTATACTAAGGTAAAATAGCCATTACTGGGACAATGTAAAAAGTATGTCCTAAACTGAGACAGTTAGAAAGAATATTGACTATTTACTTTATCTGACCATTAATTTTATAAGTGAAGATTGTATAATATTTTAAAATTCCCATTTATTTGATTACATAATTTATTTTTATACAAAATAATTCTATATTTAAAAAAAAATATAAAAATGAGTGTCAATTATATGCCTTCTATAATATTCGAACGCGTAGCAGACAGCGATGCCGATTCGGTTACCTATACCGCAGCGCTGCCAGCAGCCAGCGTTGGTTTATCTAAAAGTGTACGCTCGCTGCAGTTCATGACTGTAGACTTGTGGCGCCCCGGCAGCGTATAGCGGAAACTGACAAGCGAGTATGATTCAAATTTCAAATTCAAAACTTTGACAAATGAACTTACGTTTGACGCATAAATAATCCTTTTTTAATTCAAATAATTCATACAATCATACTTCCATTATAATTTAAGATTCCCATAACATTTTTATTTTGTATTAAATCGTAATGACGTTATTTTTTTTATGTCTTGAGTTGATCCTTTTTGAAAAAATTAAGAAACAGCATTTTTATGTAGATATTTGCATTTTTAATAATTATAATATGTATGTTATCAAGAGCACCGAGTAATTGTTCAGTTACTGTTAATATTATCCTGCATAAGATAAAAAATTTGTTACACACTTTTTTCAAGCAGATTGAAGCCCTTCTTTTAAATACTAATTACGTTGCTTAAAATTCTCCATCTAGAATTGATCCTATGAATGTGGATCAATTCGTCGGATTAAATAATCTGAATTGCAGCAAACAACTTCATTAATTCTCCTGGCATTCCAGAATTCACTGCTGACGATAAACTAATTATAAAAAATAATTGTCTGAATTTTTTGAAAATTTTATACATGCAAATTAAAGATAATTTAGATACTAATTACTTCGATGCACTTCAATACATAAATCCCGTAAATGCTCTTTGAGTCGCTTATCACGAAAATAATTCTAACTGTTTCGTAAATCTAACTGAGCAATTTCCCGGTGC
>JAWWEQ010023553.1:0-27461 GCA_035583055.1 Torymus tubicola | reverse complement strand
ATAAAATTTCACGCCCAACAAACCGCAACGCGACATTCCAAAATCAATACTCCCACAACTGCCGACAGTGCGAGAGTGAGAGAGAGAGACAGGGGAAAAATAAGCTCCCTCGACACTCGGGCGAAATTTACCGGTAAATCGCACGACTACGACGGCGACGACGCACGTACTACGTGAGCGCGGTGTCGAATTCAACTCTCACTCTGCTGACACTTCCTTTTTAAAGTCCCCTTCGTGCGCGTATGTATGCACCGCCGCGCTGCAGAATCGCGAAATTCGATTGTTCGTGTGTGTCTGTGTGTGTTTGTCTCGCGTCAGTTTACGAAAGTTTTATAAAAGAATGGCAGAGAACGCATGTGATGCACGTATATATGTAGTGCGGTTACATAAAAGAGGATATATATAAGTATATTGACATGGTTGATTTACGCAAAGATGTCGAGTGTTGGATTAACACAATTTTATATGTTATAACTGTTCAGATTAAGAGGGAATACGTCATATATTGATGAGAGCAAATGTATGTATATTCTTTATTAAGAGCTTAATCGCGTATATGCCTTTAGCTGAATATATATACACATTATGCACAATCGAACCACTCGATGGCTATATTGACTGAGAGTTAATCTTCCGTTTATCAATTTCCTTTGTCGTATATGCAAACAGACAAGTGCTTTCGCGGAGGGGCAATCGTTACGCGTGATCGTCATCTCTTCGCATTCAAATATTGTACCAAGCTATTATATACATAACATCGTTTGTTTTTACACTTTTCATGCGTGTAAAAATGCTAACAATATAAAACGATCATTCCACTCGTATGTGACGATTACTTCAGCTTTTTCCAACATATCTATATACATACGTACACCCATAAATATATATATACATCGACGAAGTCACCGCACGAATCTCTCCAATTACACATGACTATACCCAACTCCAGCCGACACAGCAGAAGCGGAGAGCGCTCAAACGACCGCTAAATTGACTCCAATCACTTCGGCATTCATCCGCTACCAAATACTTCTCTCTCTCTCTTCGTTCGCTATATAGCATTCCTCATTCTGTCTCTCCTAATTTTTTTTTTAACTTGCCAGTCACACCATACACGCGTGCGTCCCTCTCACAGTGTCGCGAATACAATCGTCGCGATTAATAAGCCTGGGGGTCTTTGAAAAAGGATATACGTATATATATGTATATAGAGAAGCGTGCAAGGGGGTAGGGAACAGTATATAGAAGCAGCGGAGGTGGCTCCTCATCGGGCACCTCGGTCACGCTCGGGCTGCCCCAGTAAGGTGTCCCCCTGTTTCCGGAGCTCGAGGCGGTATATATATATATATATACGCAATGTTGCCGGGGAGCTGTTTCTGCGTGCGTGCGTGTGTAGTGTACGTAGTGGCAGCGGTATAGCAGCAGCTGACGCGTGTGTGTGTGCGTTGGAAATTTATGAAAGGGGAGAGGGGAGAGAGAGAGGTGGATGTGGGAGGAAAAAGTGTGCGTGGTGATTTTGGACGACGACGATGCTGCTGGCGCGCTGCTTTTATTTCTGAGCTGGATTGGAAGATTTTGTTGAACGAATCGTTTTGGATTATTTTCTATATAGGAGCTTGGATATAGGGATGGTTTACTGTGGATTAATGGTGATGCCGTTTTGTTAAAGCAGTCGCGAATAAAATAAAAAGCAGCTTTATTGATTTTTTTTTTGTGTGATGAAATGTCTTTTAAATACACGCATAAAAAATTTTGTAAAAAAATTTATTTATTCTGATAGTAACCATAGGACACATTTGTATACTTTCACAAAAATGACTAGAATTTATATAGTAAAAATTATTTTGTCATCTTTACTGCATAATTAAAAATATGTCCACTATAAGTTGTAGTAATTTTCATGAGACAATGCGGTCGTCCCATGTTGTCTATGTATAAAAAGGAAATCTAGTAATTTTCACTATATAATATTTTTCCATAAATATACCTAATAGAAGTCGAGATTATCGACGTCATTATATAATATTTTTTCAATCTTTTAAAAAATTTAACCGTTCTACAATATCCAAAAGCATTTCTCAATGCCAAAAATTTTTTTCAAATCCACTTTTCACTATCAACCGCGTAATAAAATTGAAAAAAGGAAAAATCATTTTCAAACCGCACGACCTCGCTCTATTCGTTTCTCTGCACATCTCGACCATGTAATTCCCACGCGGATATCTCTAAAAAAATACCTCCCAACCCCAGTAGTACCGATGATGAAACGACCGGTCGTCAGATAAAAAATGTAACGTCAATAAACTGATCCTCCCCAGACTACCGCATCGATATTTCACACCCTCGCATACACACATACATTCACTCCTCCCCGGGATATTTTCACTCGACGTCCGTTCTCTATAGCTAGTTCGCTCGCCTGCCCCGCGGCGCGTCGGCGCACCGGCTCATTGACCGACTACTCCCGGCGACTACTCTCTCTCTCTCTCTCTCTCCCCCTTCTTATTACGTTATAGCAGTAGCAGCAGCCCTCAGGGGGCGCACACGTATAATAATTCCCCTCGTATCTATGTATATAATATATACACATACACATATATAAGGAAGTGAAAGAGACGCGACAGAACCGCGTGTGTACGCGTTATCGCGATGGTCCAGTTATAAACAACGTTATATATATATAAAATACTATGACTCGCATTCGTCATGCCGCGCTGAGGAGACGTCGACCTCGCGCTATACACGAGAGGAGAAGGCGCGAGCGAGCGCAACAAGTATACGCGCCGCGCGCGCCTCGGTGCGCTTCTATAGGAGTAAGAGAGTACGATGCTGTTATATATAGGTATATATATATATGTATACGGTAGCGTGAGTTTCAAAGTTTAGAGAGGTAAGGTACAGGAGGGTGGAAGACTTGACGGATTGGATTTGGACAGGCGCTGATGGCGGCCTTGCGCGGAGCAGCGACGACGCGCCGGGGAACATGTGTTTCGGGTAAGGAGAGTAGAGAGAGAGAGAGAGAGAGCGAAGACACGGCTTGGTTGTTGAGACGAGTTATTTTCGAAGTGGTGAAAGGTTTGATCTTTTGGGTTATACATATTGATTATAGAAGAGTAATTTATGGGAAATTAAAAAGATATGGTTTAGAAGGATGAATTTTAATTTAAGTTGGTATTTATACATGAAAAAGTATAGAGTATTTAGGTATAATTATATGAAAAGAAACTACTATTTTTTTTTATCGAATTCATAATTCAACATGATATTCATATACGGTATTCCAAAATTAACCTCATACATCGTGTAATTCCAGTATATAACTTTCACCAAAATAATTATCGGTTCGAATTAATACCAAGCACCAATTAAATCTATATATTCATATATATATATATATATATTACACGTATTATATACGAAATGTGCTTTCCCTAACGACAGGTTTTCACTGACACAACATAAACCACTCTCGAGTCGTCAAATTAAGAAAAAGAAAAAAGAAAAAAGATTCTCCAATTCCACACGCGCACGCACAAATCCTCAGCCGGTCAGCAAACTCGTCCGTGAACCGCGCGCGCGCCACTTCTAACCTTGCACGTCGCAGTCTTCTCTCCTTGGCCGCCTTCTTCTTCTTCTTCTTCTCTTACCCTCGCGCCACCCAACCAATTAACAAAACCCCGAGCGACTACTTCTCTCTCTCATCCTCCTTATCCTCGTATATGCTCTGAGAAGACCCACAACTTCTCTCTCTTTCTCTCTCTCATATACATATACACGTGCAAAACGCTCGTTTAAAAAAGAAATCCGACACAAAGCCACCACGCGAGAAGTATATAGTGTAAGTATAAAGTCGTCGTCGTCGTGTGTCTGAAAGTCAACCGGGTCGTCCAGAGGGATTTCCCCCAAGGGGAGAACACAGTTGGCCGACGGCCAGGACCAGTACAGCTATAGCTTTAGTCTCTCCTCCTCCGCTTCTTTTGTCTGCAATGAAGGATGAGAGTATAGAAGGAGGAACCGTAGTGGTGGTAGTAGTGCTAGCACACTGGTATATATTGCGCAGTCAGCAAATTATATTGCTATAGGTGTGCTACGAGGTATAACACGAGTCGTTTGGCAACGACGATAAGCTCATCGATTCGCGCGCGCGCGACAATCGCGAGGGACAAGGTGATAGCGAAGACGAAGGAGATGAAACGGCAGGTCTTCGCGCACGCGAAGAGGGCTTAACCTAGTTATCGATGCGAGACGAGCTTGTGGTATAGGTAGATGTGACGACGACGACGACGAGTAGTCGCAGATGTACGCGCTGTTGCTAGGCCGTACAGAGGATTCGATGAACGGGTATTTGATTACGTTGAAGATTCGAAAAAGCTTATCGAGAGAGCGATTTCGCTTTAGAGAGCGGTATATAAATTTAGATAAGGAGCAAATCGAAGCAGAAGCAGTTGAATTTATAGCTGTAATTGCATGTTTGCTCAATTCATCGTAATTAGCTTTAAACAATTCAACTACTACCGCTCTCTCTCTCTCTCTCCCTACCGGTCCAACAAGATTACCGCTGCAGAGCCGGTTCATCTATTAGCGTAAAATAGTCTCGTATATATACATGCAGTTAGTTACAAACTTTCCACTGCACCTCCGCACTCTCTCGTATACGTAGTCCCTGGAGCCTGCAGGAATAATTGATACCGCGATTTACCAGGCCGCTTCGTACTCTCTCTATACACACACCCGAGATTTTGGCACGTGTATAGACACATTCGTTACAATTCCGCACGGCGAACAAATCTTTCTAATCAAAGGTATATAACGAGTATATATGTATGTATACACTTAATACCAACGTAGAAGATTCCGCGCAGCATACATAATCATGATCCTCTTCTTTCCCTATTCAAGCCTTCTGGAGCATCTCCAGCTAGATACATATACATACATATATACACACGATAGGCGCCAAGAATTTTCGCTACCGCGACGTATATATATTTTTTCTTCTCTCCTCCCGCACTCCCGCGCGCGCGCGTTGTATGCTGCATTATGCATTCACCGGCAACTACGTCAATGCAGGTGTATGGGTATAGCCACCGTCGTCTCGTCCTCTGCATTTTTAAACCGCGATGTAGTAGTTGTAGTAGTATAATACGTCTTTGCAAAATGTATATACGTATATAGGATAGTATATATACAACGATGCGAGAGAGAAAAAAAAACGTTTGATAAAACTAGAGGGGGAGCGCGATGCTTGTCTCGTCGGAGAAAAAATCGATCTCTTGCAAACGAGGGGAGGAATTCACGTGTATATAATATATATAAAATACATATATACACAGACGATAACCGCTTATAGCTAGATCGTTCTATATCGGATCGTCCACAGGCGAGAATACATGACACAGGCGGGAGCATGACCTACTGCCTCTTTAATACATCGGTGTGTTGCGGTGACGGCGAGCTCGCTCGTGAACTCGTATATAAATTTATACACCACTTCGCGTCCGCACGCGTATATATATACTGTATGCATAATACAATAACAGAGAGTGAAAAAAAAGAGAAGAAAGACATAGAACTATAAAAGAACTATAATCATCGACCTACGCGTGGATAAAACGAGACGTATGTGATATCGTGTTGCTATCGAAGTATAACCATGCGTATGTGTGTGTATGGATATGTATATATGCGAGAGAACGTATAACGCAAAGTACAAGCGCGTGCATAATAATTGAGAGAGCAACGAGGGTAATGAGACGAGTAACACGCGTGCGCGTCTCGAGTGTGCTGGAGCTGCTGGTATAGCTCGTCTCTCGTGATTCATTGCCTGCCTGCCTGCGAGTATATAGAGAGTAGCGCAGCAGCGATGGTCTGGTTATTCGAGAATTTTGAGATCTCAATTTGGCTGCGGCGGAGAGGCTGGGTGTATATATATATATCGTGATAAGGAGGCTTTTTATCGGGACGATTGAAATGTTGCAGACCTGTTTATTGACTGTTTTATATATACATCCTTCCTCTTTTCTTTTTTAAACGCATATGTGTATAAGCAAGCGCAGTGATTATTTATCATTGTTATAATTAATTAGGTCAATTTATTGCTCGCTGGAGGTACGTTGTTATTATTATAGAATTTTGCGTAATTATACCGAGGGGGATTAATAAGATAGTAAATAATACGATAATACTCTAAATTCGGTGAATACGTATATATACAATATAATATTCATATATGGATAGTAATTAATTTTGAAGATATTAGAGGCGAACAACTAATTAGATTTATAGATGGCGCTCTAATTAAACAAATTGCCTTTCGTATAAATTCGTTATTTAAATAAATTCCCAAAGCTCCGATACATATACATACTCGACTCCCTGACGTCGATTAATTAATCTTAATTGAGTTTTCAGAAGCGTGTACATATATATAGGTTACAAAGCCACCACACCACACTTCCATCATCGTTCTCAGATACATAAATACACACACACATAAGCTTTCATCCCCGTGACATAATAACTCAAAATATCCTATATCCGATCTGTCTAACATCACGGATATCTCTCTCTCTCTCTCTCACACCATACGTTCGCTATTTATCATAAACTTGATTAACTTTGCAAACAGCCTGCACTATTCATCTCGTCTCACGCACACATATATACACTTAATTCTAGCTAAAATTCAACATCCATATATATACGCGTTCACATAATTTGTCCACCATTTACGTCGCCTGCAAGTAAACTGGATCTTTAGCAACATATACGTCCGTTGCAGCAGCAACAGCAACAGCAGCAGTTACTACTTCTCGGTACCATACACACGTATACACCACGACCCATTAACCGCAAAGCCACGGCGACGTCGCGCGTTTCTCATCTCGGTGACACCGGCGAAGTCACGCGCGCGTACAAACTTCAACTTCAAAGCAGAATGTAGCGACAGCAGTAGCAGCAGCAGCACCACCAGCACGTAACCCTTCATATATATACATATATACACGACGCGTGGTCTCTTGAAAATATCCTGAGGCGGTTGTATACAGGCGACCCAAAACCTAACTGCTGGAGGAAACGCCGCGCATTGTAGTGTCATAACGCGCGAGAAGAGAGATCTGGAAAAAGGAGCAACGGATGTATATATATATACCCTTTCGCGTACTACAACACCTTTCGTGGAATCGTCGTCTGTTACGTCCGTGTATATGTATATGTGTGCAGTGTGTACGATTACTTTTCTCCTTTGCGCGTCTGGGCTCGACGGTATGGCACGTCGTCGCAAATGCCGATGCAAACGCGCGCCTAGGTAGATGTGTATGTATATATATATATACACGTCCTGGTATACACTCGTGCACGTGCGTTCTTACGCAACGCAATAGAGCGCATGCTTATGGCTCAGTGGCTCTCATATCGTGCCCAAGAGCGAACGCATATATACCCCGCGCGCGAACGATCTATATCTGCGTCTGTCTGTCTGTCAAGGGGATTATCGATTTTACGGATGATGAAGCGTGGCTAGTGAATATGATACGCGCTTTCATGGTTACGCCGCGTACGGGGAGGTGAATTTCGGGTAGATAGAGAAGATATAGTGCGGGATATTTCGGTATATCGGCGCAGAAGGTTATTTTATCATTGATAAGAATTTTTAGCTTCGAGGGTTGATATAATATGTTGAGTTATTTTAGTTTGAGAATGTGAATGTTCAAGTTGTATTTTATATAAGCCAGTTATATTTTTAATTTCAATCAACTTAATGTCCTTGAGCACGATATATATATAGTTTAACATGCTCTTTTAAACGACAGGAAATAAGTCTATATTGCTTCGAAGCAGGAACTATCATCTCTACTTCTATAATAACAATGACAAATTACATTGTTATTATCGAACTCAATATAAACCCGTTATCTATTCTCCTCTTCTACCATTTTAAACCCATCCTAAAAAGCACAAAAATTACTCTTCGCAATACAAAAAACACTCTCTTCTATTATTACCATTTTCCTTTGCATATATACAACAACCACCACTTCCCTATCTTTGAGCACTTCCTCTCCGACCAACCGACTACTACCACATCCCACGCAAAAACCGAAATATACCGTAGAACCGAAAAAAATCTTCTCCTACTCGCTCTACACTTCCTTGCAATTATTCCGCAAAAAGTGCAACCGCTGTAACAGAAGTATAGAAGCAGCAGCGTCTACACTCCTCCACACTACCACACTCTCTTCATCTCTTCCCTCTCCACGCGAGCTCGATTAGCAGTTTTTGCGCGAACATACACTACGCCGACGGACTCTATATAACGGACGATCGACAATCTGGCCGCGGGCGCAATACGGAATCTCTATCCTTCTTCGATTTTGTATAGCCGCCGACGCTGATATTTCCTGGACGCGCTTCGGCGCGCACGTTGCATCAAGTGCCGCTGCATTTTTCTCGGAGGTCGTTCCGCAGGAGGTGAAGGAGTAGAGAGAGAAAGAGTAGAGAGAATAGCTGTTGAAGTGATGTTTGAGAGAGAGAGAAGGGGAGTTTAGAGTTTCTCTGGGTTGGGTATAGCTAGTTGTCTGTTGGATTGGATTTGATTAATAGGTGCTATTTTAGCATGATAAGAGGTTCTCTCTGCTGGTGGTATTGTGTATAGGTTGCGGATTTCATGACTTTGCTGGTTTACGCTGTGCTGGCCTGTGTTTTGTATAGACAGCGAGAGGTATAGAATTTACGCGGTCGCTAATGCTAATTTATTCAACAACCTAATAGTTTGTTTACCGACATACTTACATTTATTAAACGCGAGATACGATATTTACTTTTAAATTGAAAATAAATTTTAGATATTTCTTTGTAAATGTTTTTATACTTCAACTATATAATATAAATGCGCAGTAATTCCGACTCTGATGCTGGTATATCTTACCAATTCAAAATAACAATGATCGATCATTTTGCAATTACAAATGACTCAACCGTTAAAGTCGTCATAACACGTTCCACCAGAAGATTCTTCTTCATCCTTCTCTCTACTCCCGACTATTCGCGTACGTGCGCGCATATTTCTCTGCATTAAAACTTTTTGCGCAGCGCGCACCGCCGATAACGGTACATTAATAGAGGCTTAGTAAGGATTCAGGTTTATCGAGAGAGACAAAAAGGCGCAACTCAGTAAATTAACTACAATAATTTCTTAACCGAAGAAAACACTAATATATATAAATACATACGACTATAAACATTATACCGTAACAAAAACAACAACACATTTGTTTCTTTCCCGCATCAAAAGGCCTTTCACGTCGTTATATCTTACGCATCATCGGCGCGTAATCGCCCCATTATCACGCCACATCACACATACTGCTACACCCCCGCGCGTCGTACGAAATCAATAAAAAAAAAAACGAAAGAGAACCACCTCCTCCTCAACACACGCATGTATATAATATACACTCGCGATGACGCAGCGACCGGAAGCGTGCGCCAACGACGGTATAGATATCTCAGAGCTCCGACGAGGCATACGGACACATATATATACACGCGTACAACGACGACGACGATGACCGTCAGCCGGAAGAGAAAACAATCCTAGATTGCGCGTATACATACGCGTTGATAAGCGACAAGAAGAAGTATATACATGTGTCCGAAACAAAAAATGGGTTTGTAGAGTGTGTTGTATGCTCGCGAGAAAATTGATGTCAATTTAGCGAGTGTGTATATACATACATTAGTATATAAGAGGGAGAGAACAACGTCAGTAGCCAGAGAGAACGCATAACCCTATCCACACAACCACACGCGTATACATTTGCATATACGAGAATGTATATAGTGATGGTAGTAGTAGTAGTAGAGGTAGTTTGGAAGCGCGTGCGCGTGTGTTTACGGAGCTTGACGTTTTTACGCCAGGCTTTACGGGGTTTAATTTAACGTGACGGCGTTTTTCGCCAGGGGGGGTTTATGACGCGAAGGGAATTTAACAACAGCAGGATATACATTTCGCCGGAGGAAGGGGGAGGGCGTATTATACATATACCGCTGGCTGGGTGTAGTATAGTTAAGTACGTGACGGGACGACTTTTGTTTATTAACCGTTGTTTTTAGTTGTGAAAAAATAATGCTCTGGTGGTAGGGAACAAGTTGAAGTTTTTGTAGAGAGTAGCGTGCGGTGGTATAGTTTTGTAGGAAACGTCAGGTGCTATCTTATCCAATTCTTATTATATATATACACTGAAGTGGAGTGTAGTGAGTAATTTTAAGCTGTGATAATGTTGGAATATATGGAGTTAAAATAGAAGTGATCGTGTGTTGATTAAAGTGTATAGTAAGGAATATGTATACGTTAAAAATAATATTTTAAGAATAAATTATGATAAAAGTAGGTAAACTTTAATATACGGAAGATAATTATTTTCGTACAAGTTTGTATACTAGTATAAGAGCTGAATATTTTATACCGAATACACGCAATTACACCAGCAAATTACCCGAGGCAACTTTCTGCACTTCATATTGTATTTTCAAAATTGTACAATAAATAACAAAAGTTTTCATAAGTAAGCAACAGGAACTTACTTCACGAAACTTCACTCACCCCTGCACCTACACGTAAAATCCTCTAATCACGTTCCACCCTTAGAAACTTCACCCTCTACCAACCATCTCGCAAAACTCCCCATCTCTCGTATCCCTTCTTCTAACGTAAACAAAGAACCATCCTTCCCTCCTTACTCCTCTCTCAAATTGTCCTACTAACAGACCCCTTCCTCAACGTATATAACAAACCACCTTTTTCTACTTCTTCCTTCTTCATTCGCCCCAAATTCTCGACGACGTCAGGGTCGACCGAAGGAACTACTCTCTGCTCCCTCTTGCCTACGGCACACCAACGTTTCTAATTGGTCTTCTCTCTTTCTATTTCCCGGTTACGCACTTGTCCGGGTACGTATATATATGTGTATATACATATGCAGGCAGTAGCAGTAGTAGCGGCCGAGAGCGCGCGCCGGTCTACTATTTCTGGGCGGGGCTGCTGCTGCTGCTGCTGCTGCTACGGATTCCGCGCGCTGTGCAATATATGCCGGTATATAACTGCTACTGCCGGTGCGGTTTTTCAGGGCCAGGAGAAGGAGGAAGAGGTTTACGAACACGTGGAAACGATGAGAGAGAGAGAGAGAGAGGAACCGGGTAGTGGGGTGAGGAGGTAGAAGAGAGGAGATAACGGGTTCGGAATAGTTGGGAGGTATATACGTGCGTATGTGTGTGTGTGTGAAGTGAGGTTTGTTTTGGGAAGAGAGTGATGAGACTGTGGTTGGGATCGTGTGGAGGAATGTGTGTGCGTATGGTACGATGAACGATGGGTGCGAAGTATGCGAAAATGAAGTTCGCAGGTTTGGTGGGATAATTTGTGTAGGGACTTGGTTATAATGATGATGAAGAATTTATACTTTAAAATGTTTGTGTTTCAGCTATTAATAAATCTTTAATGGTTTTTAGTTTAATTGAATGGTAATGTAATTTACGGTTGGAGACCGAAATTTTATTGAAATCAATATAATAAGTCTACCTATCTCTTTAAATTCGTCAAGTATTGATTTCGACGCAAAGCGTGCCGCCTGGCACGATATCAATTTGAAATGCCGCAAAAAGCGTAAAATTTTGAAAATTCGGATCTTCCGGTTTTCTAGCGTCAGTAACTCGGCGACTTTTCATTTTTCATCCTAATAGGTACACATGTCACGCGCGAATAAGCCCCAGATTTCCCTCGAGTATGAGGATGCACTTTGGAGGTTATGTTTTGCCTGCGAGTGTGCGCATGAGAATCTATGTATACAGTTTTGAAATCTTTTCGAGCTCTCGTCGCTTTGTAGTCTCTGTCGTTTCACTATTTTGGGAGAGAAAGTTTGAGAGGCAAGGTTGTTTTGACGTTGAACGTTTATTGTTGAAAAGCGGATTGTCATTCTTGCGTTATTCAATTGTCACAGCGCGCAGGTTGGTATAGCGCATGCTGCGACGTTGTCTCGATTGCGTTGCGTGCTTTGCATGTTACGGTTGTGTTAAATTTTCAATAATATAAAATCGATAAATTTACGATACACAATAACGTAATATTTTTCGATATTTATTGAGTATTTTTAACATAAAAAGGGATATAAAAACGGTAATTCTTAATGTCCAAGATTGAAAGGACATAACGATAAGTCGAAGCCGTAAAAGAAGCAGTAAAGACACATTTGGAAACAATCTAAAACTTTGTATGCCATCGTAAAATTACGGCATACATATTTGCGTTATTTGTTATTCGACACAGCACGCAACACGCACAACACACTCGACTTATCAACCGTCATAAATTCGTATTTATCAATGTTTAAAAAGAAAAAAAAATGACATTGCTCCGTTTCGGAACAAAGCCTTTTACTCCACTTCCATAATACTCCGAAACCGATAAAACCCGAAGAAAAAAATAACACAATGTCGAACGGTTCAACGAACCTTCTCACCTCTCAGCACCAAAACAATCGCACACTTACATCCCAGCCACACCTCCGAAATCTAATCGTACACAGATACACATACATACACAAAACGGAGCACCAGCACAGGTGTAAAACCAAACTTTCACAATAGTTTACAACCTCTCACTACCACCTTATCGAGGTATGTCGAACCGTTCTCTCAAACTAGGTTTCCCGCACTGTCTCTCTCTCTCGCTCTCTCCCTCGCCAGCTCTCTTTCTTATCACGCCGGCCGC
This sequence comes from Torymus tubicola, assembly GCA_035583055.1. NCBI lineage: Eukaryota > Metazoa > Arthropoda > Insecta > Hymenoptera > Torymidae > Torymus > Torymus tubicola. Next base: position 14,695 of record JAWWEQ010023553.1, on the reverse strand, counting down.
GTTTATCGCATCGATTCACGACTAGCAGCAGCGCTACTCCGCTACATATATATATAGCTGCTACCTCTCTCTCTCTTGCAGCCTCCGTCGTCGTCACTATATACCACACCACACATCGTTTTTCGCGAAAAATTCACGCTCTCGCACTCGCCTCCTGTCAACAAAAGACCGGCGCCGATGAAAAGCGGCAAACGCGCGCGAGCGCAGAGTATGTCTTTGAGGAAGAGAGAGATAGAGTTTTTTTCGCGTGCGCGCGTATATATATATATACACATACACACCAGTGTATATACTCGCGCGGAGAGGAAAGAGTGAATAACGAGCGCGCGCGAGCAGCATTCTTTGTGAGCGAACTCGCGTCTAGGTACCACTATACGTAGTACATAGGAGATACTAGAAAGAAAGAGAGAGAGAGAGAGGCTGTGAACGCGAAAAAAAAAGCAATTACGGCAATTACTCGCGCGCTGTGTGGGGCTCAAGGCGCACACAACAACACAATCGACGACGGCTTTGCGCAACAATACTGCTGCTGCTGTTACTACTACTGCTGCTGCTACGTTGTATACATATATATATAGAGGTGTATATGCGTATACGAAGTACACACAGTGGTAGCAGTGGCAATGTATCTACGTATGTACGGAATATTGGCGAGTTTGAGAGAGATATAGACGCAGTGTCGAAGGAATTTGACGATTTAGTAGTTCGCGTATAGGTACATATGTGCCTCAGTCTATACGACGACGACGGCTATTACTACTACTACACGATGACGCACGTGTGCGTCACACACAGAGCAGTACTGCTTTGCACGAGGGGGATACTTACTACCTATGTATACTGTACTCTCCGTACTCCTGTGTATATATATATGTATATATACTCACACATACATATACGTACATACAGCTCTAATTGTCCTCTCGAGCCCCGGCGGCGGCCGAGTGAGTGAGTGAGTGAGTGAGAGAGGCTAATTTATGCGTCTACGTACGTACTCTCGTGTATGTGTCGCGCGCGCGGGCCCTGCGCGCCGCCGGCGACGTGAATCGATAACCTCTCTCTCTCTCGTCTTCTCACCAAGGCGAAGGTGTACGTACAACGTACAAATCCCCCTTTTTCGCGTAGCAGCAAACCGGCGCCTATGGTTATAGGTAACGCTGCTGTTATACGGCCCTGCCCTCTTCCAAGGATCCCCTTGTGCTGAGAGCGCGATAGAGACAGTATATAGTAGAGAGAAAGAGAGGGAGAGAGAAAGGCTGGGAGCTGCTGCTGCTGCTGCTACTCGCGGGCCCCCTGAGAGAGAGCCTCTCGCTTGCTTGCTCGCTCCCACACATATATATACGTATACTCGTCGTTCACTCGGTGTGTGTATGTATATGTACGAACGCGCATGTGTGTATGTATAATGTGCAGATGTACACGAATGGATGCGGATATAATATCTTCCTGGAGGAAGAAAAGGCGTTGCGCAGGGGAATATATAGGTAGGGTTGCAACAACGGCGACTATGACTACTACTACTACTACTACTACTTACCGTCGTCATCGCGCCGGGCGCCGCGGTACTAAGCTCCAGCAGCAACGACCGCGGCTGCATGAGCAGCATAACGATGTTATATATTACATCGACTGCACAGCAGAGCACGTATATAGAGAATACACTCGCGTTGCACACAGGAACTGCTCTCTCTCTTGTATGTATATGTGTGCGTCTGTGTACACACGTATGGATCGCCCGTGTACGTGCACGGCGACGACGAGTCACCTCCTTCCACCTTCTCCTCCTCCTCCTTCTTCTTCGTCTTCTTCCTACACACTAGATATACCTCCTCGTCAGCAGGATCACTACGAGGAGGAACAACTCTTCAACTGCTGCTGTTGTTGCTGTTACTACTACTACTACTTACTACTACTTTGTATTTAGGCGTATATAATACGTATATCGAAAACTGTTAAGCACACTACCTATATAGTTGCGCTATGCGGACTATACGACGACGACGACGACGGCGGTGATAATCGCGGTCGGTCGCGCGCACAGCGGGACACACACAACACGCGCGCGCGCGTAGGGGCCGATAGACACACGGCGCGAGCTAAAATGGCGTTTACGCTCGCTCACTCGCGCAGTCGCGCGCTCTCGCTCTGTCTGTCGTCTCTTTCTCTCTCGCTCGCGTGCGGCAATGATCGCCAGGAGTATATAGTGGGTATATAGAGACTGTGTTGGATGTAGGTAGAAAGAGAGAGAAAGAGAGAGGCAGCACTACACACGCCCACGGGGATACAGTAAGAGACCGAGAGAGCGGACTCTGGCGAGCTGAATTTCCCCGGTCACGGGACGTGATGTCGTGTGTATGCGGTGCTGCTGCTGCGGATTTGTCGAAGCTGGGTGTATGGATGTATGAGACGGTGGGGGGTTCGCGACGACAGCGCTTGGGTGTATATAAATGGTTGCTGAGGTGATAGCAGAGGTGGGGATGATAAGGTAGGAACCGCGGTGTTATCGGCGGAGAGGTTAGGGCTATCGTGCAATGGATTAAGCATTTCGGAGTTTTGGAGTTTTTTAAAATGTAGATATATATATGTGATAGCACGTGTTTCTTATCCAAAATACCTCAGCTTGTTTGTGAGTATTTTTCAAAAATGTACTTCGTAAGAAGAAATATTTATAGTATTTTCCAAAAACTCAACAATCTTAAAAAATATTATTTTGCTGAAGAAATTCTTATCATGTATTTATCAAGATTAAATTTTCAATACGACTTATCGAAATAAATTTAGGACAAGAAATAGTTAATGAAAAGAAATTATTTATATTTCAAAATCGTTAAGTATTTAAATGTTCAATCACCTAACTCCAAAAAGATTATCTTTGCTCCAAAAAAATGATCACAACTCCAAAAAATATTGTATACAAGTTTTCTTAGAAAAATCAATTTTTTTTGCCAGTACTAATATTCATTTAAATGTATCGGTTTTGTTATAATCTGATGATCACGTGATCATGATATTTTTTTAATAAAATCCTTTTAATTTACGATTATATTATAGAATAGGCCTACAAAGAATCAAAAAGTCGACGCTAAGCGGCGCTAGGTGTATCAAACTTACAAATAACCCTATAGGTGGTCTGCATTGCCGTATCGTGGACATCATCATTGTTGTATATTGTATTTGTAATGTGCATCAAATAAGCCGATAACTCGATTATTCCAAAAGACACCCATAACTATTTTATCAAAATTAATTTAGTATTTTCTCCATAATACAGAATGGCAGACGATTCGGAGCAGGTAAATACCCATTCTATTCTATAACAATGACAAAAAACACATTGTTTTCGAACGTTTAACCTAACCTTTAAATTACTCAAGGTGCCGGCGATCAATGTCAAAGAGCCGCTGGATCTGATCAGGTTGAGCTTAGACGAGAGAATTTACGTCAAAATGAGGAATGAGAGAGAACTGCGGGGACGACTTCATGTAAGTATGAAAATTTGTATCTTCATTTGAGACAGTTTTAAAGAAAAAATCATCTTACAGGCTTATGATCAACACTTGAATATGGTTCTTGGAGAGGTTGAAGAAACTGTTACAACAATTGAAATAGATGAGGAGACTTATGAAGAAGTTTACCGTACAACAAAGAGAAACATTCCCATGCTTTTTGTCCGAGGAGATGGAGTGATACTTGTTTCACCTCCAAGTATGAGGGCAACAATATAGTGGTGTACAGTTATATGCCACTGTGTGTAAAGTGAGACTTATCATGTATGTAAAACTTTGTTCTAAAACTTCTTTAGAGAAGCTATGTTTACTCGGTTTAAGAATTAAATATAAGAGAATAATTTAATAATATTCTGTCATTTATTTTATGTACAACCATTATTATATTACTTGCAAATAGTGTAGTTATTTTATTCTTATTTTGTTAATTGTTTTTGTGTGTCATTGTAAATTTAAGTTTTTTCACTACATGACTTAATCTGAGCATCTAAATCTTCAATTCTTTGTTCTTTAAATCTAAGCATAGTCTCTAAGTGTTCAATTTTCTTAAGAAGTACATCAATAGCACTTGCTTTTTCATCTAATTCCTTTTTCACTTTCAAAAAGACCTTACGAGGTACCATTTGATTTAGTGACTCTTCAGGATTTGTTGCACATTTTATCAATTCTACAAGAATTTTTTTAACTTAAATTAATTTCAATTATACAGAATTATAAATATATATATTTTTGTAAATCCATTACTCATTACCATCTTTACCAGGTTCATCACAGCCTTTAAATAAAGAGTTTCGATCTGCATTACAATCTTTTATAATTTTAGAACGTATCCCAAACAGAACTTTTTCTACAACACCTGGTTGCGACTGTGCTAATAGATTAATAGTTTCCTTGCTAAGCTTCATATCAAGTTTTGGAAATACCTTTCTGTTCAAAGTACACCAGTTATCAATTTTCTTGGCTATACTGTTACCAGGAATGTAGTTCATTACGTCCACATGCTTTGGATAGTATCTTTTTAATAACTCAGCCATCATGACTATATTTATAAAAGACATCAGTAAATAAATTAAAATTGAAAATACAATATTTAACATTAGTTTAAAAGTGCTATTAATCTTGCATTCTTAATATAAAACAAAACATTTTTTTTCATAAAGATAAAGAAATTAAAAAAATTATTTAAAAAATATACACTTAATTAAAATATTCATATCCACCTAACGACCAAAACAAAGCTATTCCATCAATTCAAAACTAACCAACGTTTAACAACAATATTCCCAACCCCTATACCACCAAACAACCCACTAAACAATTCTTCCTCTATACCTCCGTCCGAAAAATCCCGGGCCACATTACGTTTCGGCCGCGACAGTGGGATCTCGTCGAGCCACGCGTAAATCTCGCGCACGTAATCGTCTCCGGCTTCCGCATCTGTGTTCATCATCATACTCGCGCTGGCTCGTTCACCCGCTTCGTATATATCTATATATACATACGCACAAAGCCTGCTGCAGTGGATCAACTCTCTCTCTCTCTCAGTTCACGGTACGTTTGCAATTTCGCTCATTGTTGCGCGAGAGAGAAACTGTGTGCGGAACTCGGGTTATAATTTTTGGCCGTTGTGTATACTGCGCTATATAACGTGCACGCGCAAGCGCGCATGGACGACGACGACACGACACAACAACGATGGGCAACCGCGCCGGGTTTCGGGAAGCTGTCATTGTCGCTACGGCGCTGATTTGCTGGCTGACTTCACGTGCGTTGTTGTATGTTTATAGAAGAGAGAGAGAGAGAGAGAGAGAGAGAGCCAGAGGGAAATGCAGAGTTTGGTTTGGCGTTGTTGTGGTAGTATAAGGTTTGAGATAGATATATTTAGACGGGGAGCGCGTAATCGAAAGATTTATTATTGTTCGTGGTTTTGATATGCGTATATTAAATTGCTCTTAAAATGAGTTTTTGAGTTTATTTTTAACCTTTCCGCTTGAAACATGAGGTGCGAAAAAAGTATATTTGAAAACTATTTTCAATTTTATTTTGGAACGTATATATTTATACAATAATAAAAAAATTTTTGCATGCACTTTTTCTGTTGACCTAACTTATTTTTAACACACACATTTTGTTTATTATTTTTATGGTTAATTATGGCTCAAACGAGAGAGCGAAACTTTACTTAAAAGTTTACTTTTAGCTTTATTTTTTTTTTCAAACAAAAGGACGACAACGTGCTCCATTTTAGCGTTTTGAAGATTTATTATTTTTCCCAGGTCTGAAGTTAATCGATGTTTATAATAAAACTGCGTGTCAACCTTGTAAATTGTTACGAATATAATACTGAAGTCATGGAATTTACAATAACTGGATTAATACAAACTCGCAAGAGACAGGCACGTGTTACATTTTTGATCATCTAAAAATACGTCGAAAGAAGAGCAACGTATTCTGTCGGGCTGATATTTCTTGACGGGTAATCTTTAAAGTATTGAAGATTCCAATGCAAAAGTCTAACACATATAATATCGTATATACCTATATTGCTCAGTAACAGAAATTCAATAAACAAAAACCTATAAAACACATCGGGTTTAATATATCATAAAATATGACGCAATGTAACATACATACTTTGCATCGTATATACATAAGCTAAATAAGGTTTTCTATAAATTTATTCATTGAACTCCACATGTTTCTTCATCATTTCACATAATGTAAACATTGTCAAATTTATGTGTTTTACGCGCGTATCGCAGTTGTTACTTCAGCAAAACTGACGAAATTGCACTATATACACTGCGCGAGAGCAAAATACAAGCATTACGAACAACTACGTATATGAAACGTAATATTTGAAAAATTATTGCCATTTTTCTTACTTTGAAGGTCAGCAATAACGCCGACAGCACTTTAAAACACAGTTGAATCTTGCCGAGTGTGCGCTATTTTGAGATTGTTTTACCGAAAGTGATTCAAAGTGACGCAAAGGTCAAGCGCGCTAACGGAGCGCAGGATAGGACGCTTATGCAATTCCCCAAAAAATAGAGTTAAATGACTATATAATGAACGATCCGCTATGTTAATGCTAAAATCATTATGTACAAAAGTTGATCAATTACTTTTCAAGTTCTTCCACCCGGAAAAAAGAATCAGTATAGATACTATATTTTAAACAGTTATTTTAACATAACAATAGAAAGTTAATTTTACTTTTGCAATTAAGAGTAGAAACTACTTTTAAAATCTGTAGAATTTACTTTTCATAAAAGTAACATTGGCTTTATGATTTGAACGGTTAAAACAGCTTTTCAATGTAAATAAAGCTAATATTTTACTAATTTTAAAACGCTATTTTTTAGCATTTGAACGAAACTGTTGATTTAGCTTTCGAAAAACAGTAGAATGTACTGATTGTTTTTTCAGTGCCTAGTTTCGTTCACATATAGAAGCCAACGAAACTTATTCAAATAAAAAAACGTTTACCCGCGCGTTACCGCTATATCGGGTTTCCTGGGATTCGCGCGCGTGGGCTCGCACGTGGCCGATGACGACACATTGGCGAAAGTTTGTACTGCGCGCGCGTGCGAAATCTCACGTCGTCCGCGGACATCATCGTAGTGATTATCTTATATATTTATCGATGTTTTAACGATCGCCGGTATAACTTGTAGACAAACGCGGTTTGTTGAATACTATCCAAAAATTTTGATTTGTTATCGATGACTGGTCGTTTGTAATATACGCGCTAGTCGGAAGAAATATTGCATCTAAAACCAATATTGCATCAGTGTAGGCGAGAGAGAGAGAGAGAGAGAGAGAGAGAGAGAGAGAGAGAGAGAGAGGTGTTTGTATCGTCGCACCATGCTACTATCACACGCGTCTGGCTACGCAAGGTGCTGGGAAATTCTGCAATTTCGGCCAATTAAGTTACTAATAACAGTTTGGAGGTAAATTATAATAGAGCACATACACGGTGCTCGTGTATACATCTCAATAACACCATTCCAATGCACGCACGCCTATAATGCAAATATACAGATAGCCTACGAAACCTTACCCACGTGCTTATAAAACTGATGAAATCGCGCACTGCCAATGTTATTCTTGCGTTAACAATCCTACACCTTACACGTACTATCGAAAAAAAATCCTACTTATGCAAATATATATCACCTCGACATCTGTCGTTGTTCGGGACGGTTTATCCGCGTATATATTACAATCAATACACCTTCGATTTTTAATTACCCCCTATTTTTAATCTTTCAACGCCACCGCATCTCTACATCGCGCATATCGATTATCGAGCTTACTCGCTGTGCGCGCGCGCTTGCTCTTATATAGTGACATCACCCCCGCTAGATAATTCAACTATACTCGTGTATAGGGCTCGCGAGCGAGTAACCGAGCGATATCGCGTGTTCTAGCGATTCTTTTCAATTATTGCGATATGCGTTTGCAAAGCCAAGTTCACCACCCCCCGCCTCCCGGAAATCCCGCAGGTTAAATTAAAAGGCGAGAGCGAGCAGAACGAGATTAGAGATTCCCATGTGTAATCTCGCGTGTATATATAGGTATATATGTGTAATAGACGCGAGGAGAGAAATAATTAAAACGCATCGTAATGTGCGTTCATGCGCGAGTGTGCAAAAGCTTCGAATTATCTGTGGTTATGGAATAATGCAAGTAGTAAATGGTGTGGATAGAGAAAGAGAGAGAGAGAGAACGAGAGAGTTTGACAATGGAAAGTAATAATGTGGGTATATTACGCGAGAAATTGTAGCGGAACGAAGTCTCTGGCCCCGATGTATAAGTGTAGTATAGGCTATAGAGCGGCGGGGAGGATTTAGATCAATTAATTATTATAGGTTTTAAGCGAGCAAGTGTATAATACGCTTGATTTTCCCTGGTTTACTTTTGTTTGTACGAATAATATACAAGTGTGCGAGAGAGAGAGAGAGAGAGAGAGAGAGAGAGAAAGAGAATGGAGGTTTAGTGAAAATGAACGCAGATTATTTGTCGTAGATAAACTATACATTCGAAATGAATTCTCTATATAAAAGTATATTTGACTTTTTTAATACTTTTTTCGGAATAAACTTTTAAAGTGAAAAGTACATTTCGCTTCGAAATCCAACAGAATATTTCAGTTTGCTGAATTTTTTTTTTCGGTATAAATATGTATAGTGATATAAACGATTTATACGCTCGCATATATATATACAAAAGCGGAGTTTTTACGAATTCTTTCGTCCCGAAATTCAAACGTATTATTTTATCACAATCGATCTCTGACTATATATGATGTAATTTTGTTTTATGCTTTTAGCGTTATACGTACATATATAATATATATACCTTCCGTGCTTTTGTTATCGTTCGAAAAATTCGCTATATAAATTATACCATTATTCCCAACCTTTTATTAACAAAATAAAGCGTTTCCCTTTTCCAAGATAAAAATAATAATAAAAAAAAAGAAGAAAATTTCACACAGGCACAAAATTCTGCTTTTAGCACGGAGAAAATTTCATTGAAACTTTTTCATAACGTGTATATATATATATATATACATATACGCGCGTACCGTATAGCGCGCATATATGTATATACGCGGTGCCGCGAATAGATTCATCAACTCCAGTTTCTGAATGTCCGGGGTTTCCTGTGTATACGCGCGCGTGTACGCGGAGAAAACTTCTCTCTCTCTCTCTCTCTCTATACCCTCAGCATCGGGACCGAAAATTTTTCAAAGGATATTCTTAACGTTTGAAAGGAGCGTAAACAGTTTTTTGAAAGCTCGACCTTAAAACCCAGCCAGTAAGAAAATTCGAACACACGCGTCTGTATATACATATATCTGTATGTATATGTGTACTCAAACTTCGAAGATATTGGTATCGTGTCTGCGCGCGCGTCTTTATTTAAGACGAAATACATAGGCGACAAAAAAATTCACTCCCCGCGGGTTTAAGGAATACACATATCTACACAACGCATATTGCAACGGACATTGAACGTATGTGGAGCGGAAATTTGGTCTTATTTATACATATGTATATATAATACACGAGCTTTTCTTATACATATTCTCGTAGTATAATTGAAGCGCGATTTCTTCCGAGCAAATGACTACCACTAATACATGCAGGCGCACACAATCGTATATATATATAAATAACGTGACTACGGAAAGTTCGAGATAATTTCAGCCCAGTAGTATCGACTCGAGCGAAGGTTTTCTTTTTCCGCTACCACTGTGCCGACCCGGCTAACAATGCAATTTTCACATCGATCCCGCGCACCGCCCGCGTGTAGCTACATTAGAGGAAACGAAACTACTATATGCTTATATTCTCTCTCTCTCTCTCTCTTCGTCAGACACACCGGGTAGACTCGTTCGTTGTGTGTAAGCTGCTCACTCTCTTTCTCTTGCTGCTCGCACCTATATGCCCGTTTATTCGTTACAAGGTCGTCGTTGTGCTACCGCCTGGCTCTTCTATTTTCAGAAAATTGGGATTCGTAAACATTGCTATCATCGTGTGTGTATATATATATATGTATGCGGGAACGTCCGACGTGAGCTCGTATGCACGCGCGGTTTGGTTCATTCATCTGCGACCATGTGTCCATACTATGTGTGTATGTATACTACCTATAATATAGATTCTATATATCTTTCCATCTGTGCATGTCGCGTGGGTTCTATCCGTTAATGACGCCCGTAATAAAAGGAGAGAGCGAAAGAGAGAGAGAGAGAGACAGAAAAAAGGAGAGAAAAAAAATAGCCCGATGTGACTGTTCGAAGTGTCGGCAACGCTTTATTCTAAATATAAGGCGCCGTTCCGTTTATTGGTCGCGAGAATTATTTATGCCACGTATTCTGAGCGAAGAGGGACGGGTTGGAATTTATATCGCTCGCTCTCTCTCTCTTTTGCTTCTGTGTGTAATGATGAGCGTTCGATGACGTCACATTAGTATATACGTATATGTGTATGTATGTGTATGAGTATCAGTGCTTATACTGTTTCGACGAAATAAAGACAAAAAAAGGAAAGAAAGAAAGAGAATCTTGAAGGAATGACGTCAGGCAAAAGAAGTGCTAGGGTGTGCGCGACGAAGTTTGCGCGAATTTGTTGTATATATATATATATATGTATGTGTGTTTCGAGAAAAAGTTCGAGAGTAAAAGAGTTGCTGTATATAGCGTCGCTTGGGGAGGATTTCTTATATATATATATGGTTCGGAAAAGTAGCGATAGAAAAACCAAGCGTACAATACGAGCGATCTCTGTGATATCGTAAAAAGTACAGATCCTGTATAGTATGCCATAAAATGTGTGTAATATACGTATTATACAGATTAACATCGGTTAGATATTCGCATACGAATAATCGTTATCCGTATAATAATCTTTTCTTTAATTTGCATATAAAAATAGAAATTTTGAAATTCCATTATTCGCGTGGTAACTTTATCTCTCTCTCTCTCTTACCATATTACACGCACTTTCCCTCTAGACGCTTCAATTATAAGCTTTTTATCTCGAGATTACCTTACCTGATCGCCTCGCGCACAACCTCGATTTCGTGTCTACCACGAAACCGTCCAATTTACGAAAAAGAAAGAAAGAAAGAAAGAAAAAAAATAAACACAACAAAATTTTAACCCACAACACGATGACACGAATCTATATAAAGCAACACATAACCGCGCCACAGCGAGCGTTTTTCCGACCGCAATCAGCTGAAAAAACACGCGAATGCAATTCCATTGTTATTCGACTCCCCTACTACTATTCTACCCGTGCCACGTTCAACCGATCCGTTTAGACGAAAAGAGCCGCGATCGTCTCGGCGGATAACGTCACGAGTATAGTAGCACGCATAGCTCACGTCGTCTATATATGTATATATATATATATACACACATATATACATGTTACGTATTAATCGAGCGATCGCAGACTCGCGCGCGTGCGGGCTAATTAAAAACGGGGCGCCGCTTGTGTTGCCCGCTCGCGCACACACGAAACTTTCGCTGCATCGCGGTGCTGCTGCTGCTGCTGTTGCTGTTATACCGTCGTGAACATTTACGCCTATATGTTGGATGAGATTGACTATATAACTACTACTATACCTACTATATATATATACTCGCACGCGATGCTAACGTGAAGAATTAGGTATAATACGCGTGTGAGAGTGATTTTCTTATTTTCTCGTTTGGGGTTTTGGACGAAGAAAAGAAAAAGAAAAGTTATATGATTGGGCAATATTTTGTGCGGCGGGGAAAGATATTCGAGCGGCTCGGAATGTATGTTTGGATTTGGAAGACTGACATTTTTATTTTTATTTTGACTGGCGTTATTTCCAGATCGTATTACGGGATTTTCTTTTTTTGGCACTACGTGTGGGTGTATATGGAGAGAGAGAGAGAGAGAGAGAGATGTCTGAGTTAAGTCTCGTTATCTGCGTTAAAGTATAAAGATCTTTTGAAGATTTAGGTAGAGCTTTCATTTGCATGATTATGCTCAAACAATTGTTCAGCCAAATTCTCGGACTTTCGACATTATTATCGCTAATTTTTCCAAGTATTTCATAAGTAAGTCGATGCTGCGGTTGAAAATACGAAACGATGAATTCTACTGAAATGCATATATATAACTTTTTTCTTTAGTGGATTAAAGAATTCAAATTTTTTAAGAGCTATTTTTTTATAAAAAAAAAGGCTAATGAGCGTCGCTTGGAAAAGTTAGAGAATCAAGAGTGAAAACAATAAGCTTATATTATATTACTATACTACTGCTACCATCACGTACTAAGCACATGTACATACGTATATATATATACGCATGCCGAGAATGAATAACGCAATAAAACTGAAATCCCATTCCAATTAAGTGTCTGTGAGCGCGCGCGCGCGCCAGTATCCGCCGATACTTTATTGTCTTTGACTTTATTAGGTTTTCACATTGCCTTTTACCACTTGCCTCGCAATATTGAATTCGAACACAATATATGGTATGTCGCATACATACACACGTATATATATAGAGAGAGAAAATCAACGCGAACCAACCCCTGCTCCTCCCAAAAAAAAAAGAAAAAATTACCTCACATTCCACCCAAAATATTCTCGTCCACTTTATTTTTTTTTCCCTCCACCCCTTCCCTAACCCTCAAGGTCGCGTTTTCAGCTCACACACACTCTATATACCTATCCACAAACAGCAACGTCCTCTCCGCGCCATCACCCCATAAATTACCCGCTTTGGGCCTTTATTATTCTTTTATGACCCATGAAACATGCATCCGTCGAAAAGTGTAATTTTTTTTCCCTCACTCTCTTATCCTACACAGGCTGGGTAAATTTTTACGATCACACCCACCCTATCTTCTTCAATTCATCCAAAATTAAAAAAAAAACCAGCAACAATACAAATCCACATCCCTCCCCTGCGATTCAAATTCCATATATCCACCTCTCGCGCTTTCTAAACTCTCGACACGCATCGACGCGTATATATATAGCGCGCCGGCAAACTCGAAAATCATGTTCATCAGCGTATACGCGCGATACGAGCAGCATCCCGTACATATATATCTACCCTCTCTCTCTCTCATACCACACGGTATAAGCTAGCTATAGATAACGCAACATCGATGTAGGGATCTCTCTCTCTCTTTCTCTACCGCGATGATTTACGCGCGAGCGTTCTATCCCACTCTCTTTCTATACAGTAGCAGCATCCTTTTCAAAGCGCATGCGTGCGTACAGAAGAGTCTCTCTCTCGCGCGCGCGCGCTCTTGGGCAACATAGGCTATACCTATCCTGGCTACACGTGGGGGAGAGAGAAAAGCCATGGACTCTCCATAACAACGGGAGCTGTGCTCTCACGCTACTGCCCCACATATATACCCTCTCTCTCTCTCTCTTTCTCTTTAGCACTGGAGAGGGTGGGCAATCGATGTGTGCGCGGGCGGCGGTAGTGGTGGTGGTGGTGGTGGTACGGTATATAGCGGGGGAGAGCAGAGCGAAAGACATACCGAGAGCTTGCGAGCCCCACCCCATAGACATACTCGCAATAGCAGTAGCAGTAGCCCTTGCTTTATACATATTTCACAAACGTCCAGCAGCAACAGCAGCCCTGCGATTGTGAGCCCTTATATATATATACGATATATAAACGCGAGAGAGAGTGAGTGAGAGAGAAGAGTAAAGAGATCGATGCCGATATATACTATACACCTCTCTACCGGCGCGTTGCCACGCACAACAGGTACGAGTGGAGGGGGGAGCTTGCTTGCCTGCTCGCCTCTCTCTCTCTCTCTCTCTATACTCACGGGGTGTGCGCGCGCGCGCGCTCGCCGCGCGAGCTCAGTCGCTCCGGAGCCGCGAACCGAGCCGTGTTAGCCCATAATACGTAAGAATATAGAGATATATATTATATACGCGTCTGTATCCCCCTCCCCCCTTCTGAGTGTATTATAATATATATATATAATATATATCTATATATGTGTATATATATACCATGACGCCGGGATATTACTACTACTGCCGTTACAGCAGTTGTTGCTGCTGCTGGCGGTATTAGTAGTAGTAAAAGGCGGACTATCGTCAGACACGGATCAGAGGTTGATAAGACGGGTGGTGAGGAGGCGGAGGTGGAAGAAGAAGAAGAGTAGTAGTATTATAAATTGTTGTAGTTGTATTAGTCATAGTAGCTGTTGTAGTAGTAGTAGTTGCGCCAAAGGGGCGACGACAGCAAACACGACGACGTCGTCGACAACGAGCGGAGCAAATGAGTCACGACTGATGCGCGGAGTAGTAGCAGCCAGAGGAGAAGGAGGAGCAGGCGGTGGAGGAAGAGGAGCAATAGCAGTGGCCGACGACTCCTGATGCCCGCCGCCGCTTAGTCGGCTCCCGCTCGCCCGGCCGGAGACTAGGTAGCTGCTCCCTGAAGAGAGCACAAGAGAGCGAGAGAGAGATATACAGATACTGACGAGATAGATAGATAGATATACATAAGAGAGAGAGAGTGAGTGAAAGAAGAGAAGATATATAAGAACACACACCATGGCTACCGGAGAGGAAGGATGCTGTGAGTATTATTTTCATACTTTGTATGTTATTTAAATTTTTTTTTTTTTACGCTTCTTTTCAGACTTGGAGATAA
>JAWWEQ010023542.1:0-27461 GCA_035583055.1 Torymus tubicola | reverse complement strand
ATTGAATCATAAATCCTTGAGTTTTCCTTTTGAGCGTGTCGAAAGAGAGTCTTCAGCTCCTTATCTGCGCCAACAAAGTTCGTGCCGCAGTCTGAGTATAGGTGTGAGGGTCTTCCTCGGCGTGAGATGAATCTCCGATAAGCCGCTAAAAATCCATCCGTTGAGTAGTCACTGACCAATTCGATATGCACCGCTGAAGTTGAGAAGCACACAAAAATACAAATCCAACATTTGTATGTTTTGGATCCACGACCTTTTCATGAGTTGATGGTGATTGGCCCGGCGTAATCGATCCCAGTATGAGTGAAAGTTGATGATGGGGTTACCCTGGCCATGGGTAGTTGCCCCATGAGTTGCTGAGCCCTTTGAGCCTGATACCTTGCACAAATCACACACCTTAAGATGTGTGCCTTGACAAGAGCTCTGCCTCCAATTATCCAAAATTCCTGCCGAGTGTGTGCCAACGTGAGTTGAGCGCCACCGTGAAGGGTTGAGAGATGAGCGTTCCGACTGATCAGTGAAGTAAGTGGACTGCTCCGAGGTAAGATTGCTAGATGTTTTGAGTGATGAATCAGTTGACTCTTCTGAAGTCGACCTCCTACTCTAATAATTCCTGATGAGTCAATGTAAGCAGTCAGCCAATTGAAGACATGATTTCTTGGGACTTGAGCATTCTTCAGCATAGATAATTCTGAATGGAATTGAACTTGCTGAATGTTCTTGACCCAGAAGAGTTTAGCCTTGCAGATTAAATCAGCAGTGATTTTTGATTCAGGATAAGTCTTGCCTTTTGCTCTGAATCGATCACATGCTAACATTACCCATCCAGTGATGCGAAGTAGTTGAGTGAGCGATGAGTAATGTTCAATCATATTCCAGAGTGGTGTTGAGTGTGACACGGCTGCAATGAGTGTGGCTCTTGCCCTTGTTTCTGGAAGGTTAGTTTTCTCAATAGAGTTGAGTTGAGAAGGCCAATCTGACTCACCCTTGCAAAGCCAGCTTGGCCCTTGCCACCATAATTGGTGCTCTCTGAGTTGATGAGTGAATAATCCTTGTGATGCACAATCCGCTGGATTTTCTGTGCTAGGCACATGTCTCCACTGTGCTGTTGGAATGAGTTCTTGTATGAGAGCCACTCTATTTCCAACGAAATCCTTCCATCGAGAGGGGTGTGAGCGTATCCAAGTGAGTGCTACCTTTGCGTCGGTCCAGAGATGAATTTGAGAAATTGGCAATTTTGAGTTGTCTAGTACATGTTTTGCCAACTTAGTAAGTAACACCGCCGCGCCTAGTTCCAATCTTGGGATGGAAAGCCTTTTGAGTGGTGTCACCTTTATCTTGGAGATAAAAAACGATGATGTAGACTGAGATGAAGTTAATGTGGCCTTAATGTAAAGAACTGCGGCCATCGCCTGTTGTGAAGCATCCGAGAATCCATGAAGTTCCACAGTTGAGTTTTCCTGGATTCCTAACCATCGTGGTATAGAAATCGTATCCAGGTTAGTGAGATTTCTCGGATGTGCAGCCATTTCTACACAATTGAGTTTGGCAACGGTTCGTCCCAAGAAAGCTTGTGAAGCCACAGTTCTTGTAGGAGGATTTTAGATGAGATTATGACCGGTGAGATGATTCCAATGGGATCGTATAGTTGAGATACTTCCGAGAGAATAATCCTTTTCGTTATCATCTCCTATGTGGGCGACATAGTCATTCTGAATGTGAATTTATCCGATTGAGGGAGCCATTTCATTCCGAGTATATTTGTAGCGCAATCATCTAGTAGTACAGCTTCTTCAGCTGCTGGCTCTGTGAGAAATTCCTTGAGAAATTCTGAGGAGTTGGAGTTCCACTTGGCTAATGGAAATCCGCCGGCCTTGCATAACGCGGTTAACTGCTTGGCCTTTTGAATGAGAATTTCCTTTGTAGCAGCTCCACCGAAGATGTCATCCACATATCTTCCATAGAGTAATGAGTCCTTAGCCATTGGATAATTATCTCCTTCATCCTTCACCAGTTGAAGAAGTGTCCTGATAGCTAAGTATGGTGCTACTCTGGTTCCATACGTGACTGTAGTCAAATAGAAATGAGTGAGTTGTCCTTTCTCATTTACCCACAAAATGCGGTGCAAGGTCCAATCATGAGGATGAACCTTAATTTGACGATACATTTTCCAATGGATACCAATGGATGGATCCGAATCCAGGTGATAACATCCACAATTTTAGATGAGTGGTTGGGTTCAGTGTGCATTATATCGTTGAGTGAGTTGCCGTTTGTGGTGAGTGCTGAACCGTTGAATACAGCTCTCAACTTGGTTGTTAAACTGTCTTCTTTCAACACCTCATGGTGAGGCAGATAAAATGATGGTTTGGCAGATATTTGCTGTTGAGGGATCTGCACGATGTGGCCTAGTTTGCAATATTCCTCCATAAATGCGAAGTAACTTTCCTTGTAGATGCTGTTGTTATTGCATTTTGTGAGTATTCGGTTGAGACACGCTTGAGCCTTGCCAAATGAGTTTCCTAGTACCTCAGCTGCTTGTGTGAGAGGTAATCTTACTTGTAACGTCCTTCAGTATCATTGATGTGAGTATCCGCAAAGTGTTGTTCGCACAGTGCCTTTTCTTTGTTGAGTTTGACAACAGAGGTTGAAGGTGGTTCCTCTTGAACCCAAAACTGGGTGAGTAAATTCTGGAATTCTGCCGTATTGTGTACAATCCGTGTGTGATGTGCTATGTAGTATTGACCAGCTGAGTTGTAGGATCCTATCATTAACCATCCAAATATTGAGAATTGTGCAACTGGTTCTGTTGCACTCCCTTTGATGAGATTTGATTTAATGACGTGACCATAGTAATCAGTACCTATGAGAACATCCACAGGCTGAGGTTTCCAAAAGGTAGGATCGGCCAAGTTAAGTTTCTTTGTATGATTCCATGTAAGCTGCTCACACTGTTCTGATGGCAATGTTGATGAGACTTGGCGTATGATGTGAGCAGTGATCCTAACCTTTAAATTTCTATGAATGGACCGTAGGTTTAGCTGAACTTTTCCAAGTGTGTGAGTTGATTGCGTGCCTCCCATTCCATGGATCGGTATAGATGAGTGTTGCCGTTTGAGTTTGAGTAATTCAACCGTGTCCTTGGAAATAAATGAGATTTCTGATCCTGAATCGATGTAATCACCGAGCATAGCTGGATCCACTAACAAGTGGAGCGACTTCCGAATGTTTGATAAATCAGTGATCATCTTGCTGATAGATGCCGGATTTTTTGATGTGGGTGACAGTTCATAGAGTTGATCCAGATGATCATTGATTATGCTCCGTTTATTTTCAAACCTGGCCACCAAGGTTGACCAGGAAGGAGTTAGAGAATCGCCGTTGAGAGAGAACCCTTCTATGAGTTGGAAAGGTAATCCAGACAGAGATCTTCGTAGATAGTGGAGTTTGGCAATATCAGTGAGTCCAGTCCGATTGAGAATCATTCCTGTGAAGAGTTCCTGAAACGCTGGCCACTCAGAATAAGCACCGTTGAAAGTGGGCAACTTGATCTCCGAAAGCTTACTGCACTGAGGCTCTTGAGTTTGGCCGTGTTGAGGTTGAGTGATGCCGATGCGTCGCTGCAACTCCCGCTCCAACTTTCCTAACGATAAATTGATCGCATGGTACATGCAGTGGACCTTATCATGAAACTCCCTCTGGAAGTACTCGTTGAAGACACAAGAAGCAGGACAGCTTGCTTCAAGCCCAGAGTGCTCCAATTTGTATGTTGAGTAGATTTCGGTTGCATCACTCCTCCAAGCCTCAATGACAGTTGCAGTCACGCCACTCTCTTGCTCAGTCACCAATGAGTATAACCTTTCCAAATTACTCAGCCTGTTGAATTGCGAGGACACCTTGATTATGAATGCAGCAGGCACACAGGACGGTGAGACGGATCTTGTCTTCTCCGTAGTGCCATCAGTGACTGTAAGTGTAACTGGTACATTGGGCAGCTTTAAATTGAGTTGAGACCGGTTTGATGTGGATGCTTCCCCAATATCATCCTTTTTTGTTGAAGGTTCTCCTTGAGTGTTGCCTTGGTCGAGTAAGTCAGCTGGATTCTCCTCAGTATCCTTGTCCACTTTTGAGGTTGGCATGATGAATCACTGTTGAAACCACCCATAATTAGTAATTATTGACTGGCTCATTACCACACCACAGCATGTCATCCGGCTTGAAGGACCAAAATGTTTGAAAATATCAATATTAAGTTATGAGTAACATGCTGTAGGTGGGTTTAAATAACTTGAGTCGCACACAAAATGAATTATAAACTGTACAATATATTGCACTGCATAATATAAAATGAACATCTTAATTTAATTTAAGTTACAATGGTTATCGCATAAATTTCTAAAATACAAAACGTGGACTCGGTGCTGCTGGTAAATAGTTTTGAAGGTAAAACCAGCTCCTTGCGAAGGAGAAAACTGACCTGTTGTGATATAAAGGTGGTCGAGTGTAGGAGTTTGATCAAGTTGCAGTATCCACTGATGTCAACGATGAAAGAATTCACATCCTGTTGATGATTCAGCTACCGATGATGAGTTTATGTGCTGCTGGCATGAGGGTTATAATTAATTATTATTGAATTAATTTTAGGTTATGTGAGTAAATATGATTATATGTTAGAGCTGGAAAACTTGTAGTCCGCGCATTTAAGTGTATACATTTGAGGTTACCTTGCACGTGTGCAGCTTGTGTACAGCAAGGATGAGTTGGTCCCACGTTTTGGTGTGAATAATTCCAAGTGATGTTGTTGAGGATGCGATGAATCAGTAGAGCCAGATGAGTTGTCCTGTTGAGTAGAGCCAGTGATAATTGATGAGGGTTTTTTGAAGATGATTTTGCACTTTTCCTTTAAGTGGTTGTTGCCTCGAGGACGTCCAAATTCAGAGAGTGAAATTTAAGGATGAACTTCCGCCTTCTTCCTTGGTACACCGACACTCGCGCCGAAATCAAAATAGCATCTGTCCCATAAGATAATGGGAGAGAGAGACAGAGAAACCATGATTAAAAATTAATGACTGCCGTAGTCATTAGCTAGTGGCAGCTGTTCCCCTGCGACTCTGAGGAGTGCTGCCGCGCCGCGGATGCGGTACGAGTAGACCGTCGAGTGCGAAACCGCGCGAAAATTCAAACCGCTTTGATAATTCCCAAACAACCACCTTGCGAGCCTACCTGTCGGGCTACGCAGTGACCAAATCCAACGCAAACTGCTATGGTCGGTTACTACGAGGAAATGATATCCCTCTACGTAAACCCAAAAGTTCTCGATAGTCCATAGCATAGCAAGGCATTCTCGTTCGGTTACCGCGTGATTCCTTTCCGCTTTTGATAGCGAATGACTCACGAACTCTAACACACGCTCCTGGCCCTCTGTCACCTGGAACAGCACTACTCCTAGGCCAGAATCGCTGGCGTCTGTTTATATGACAAAACGCGAGTTAAAATCTGGTCGGTGTAGCACCGGAGCTGACGCTATAAGTGCCTTGATGTGTTTAAAGGCTCGTTGTTGTTCTTCTTCCTATACGTACCTGAAGTTTTTCCTTCGTTAGGCGTGTGAGAGGGTCGGCAATCGCGGCGTAATTGGGAAGGAATTTCCGATACCACGATGCCATACCAAGGAATCGCTTTAGTTGCTTAACGTTCTTAGGCTCGGGATACTGCATAACCGGAGCTATTTTATCCGGATCTAGTCTAAATCCATCTCGGTTAATGAGAATGTCGAGATATTTCACTTCATTTCTACCGAATGAAGATGATCTTCAAATGTCTCCGTAGCGATAATGATGTCATCTAAATAAGAGAACGCGTAAGGCTCCAGTTCTGGACCTATTACTCAGTCAATCATGCGCTGAAAGGTGGCTCCTGCGTTCGCCAGGCCATATGGCATCCTTTTGAACTGAAAAAGGACCATGCCGGGAACGGTTAACGCAGTTATCTCACGCGACGATTCTTTCAAAGGTATTTGATGATATGTTCTACTCAGATCTAAAGTTGAAATATAACGGACAGCTTGAAGCTTCCGTAAGATCTGATCCATATTTTGCAGGGGATATGCATATCCCTTTCCGGCCGCGTGCACTTTGCGCATGTCTATCACCATGCGATGTTTATTGCCAGCTTTCGGCACCATGAAAGTAGAATTAGACCAGGGACTTGACGATGGCTCGATCAATCCGGCTTCTAACATCTCTCACACTTGTCGGTGCATTTCGTCTTCTAATTTCCTCGAGATGGGATTTTATTTTTATTAGATCATCTATCTCATATTCGGTCCAGCTCGTGCAACCGAGCGGGGCATCATCCGGGGGTAATACTCTCTTCAAAAAAGCTTGTAAGCGCTCGTGTTCTTCCAGCGTTATATCAGCTAGATCTGCTGAAGAAGCTTTCATCATGTCTAAGGAAGCTATCCTGATCTGACTCAGATCATCAGGATTTGACATAGAGACACAGGCTAGTTCTAGTCCGATACATTTACCGGATTTTCCTTCTATCAACCTCTCCATGGGATCGCGCATTGTCTCGAATGCTCGAACGAAATTGGAACCGACGTAACAGTCGACTCCCAAGTCTGGTATAATCGATACCAGCACATCTCGTTTACCCCGCCCAACTCGAACGGGAGGTCTACGTATCCTGTTACGCGGAGCAAGTGATTGCCAGCACCCCTGGCTCCTGGACCAGAGGTGTTCCTTTGCTCGACTCTCACAACGTCAGAGGATTTCTCGGCTTTAACTTGGCTAGCGGTCACTACCAAGTCAGTTGGTCGCCTTTCTTCCTTTCCAGACACTTTCGGGGCCTCTAGCGTGGTCTCGGCGAATTGAGGCCCTTCTAATCGCGCCGACTCTCATTTCCCGAGCAAGTCGGGCAGAGAGCGCCGAAACCTATCCTGCCACACCCGTAGCATTTAATTGGTTCGTCAGGTTGTTTAGGTCTGCGATTGGGGTCAACGCCGGACTCCCCCCTCGTATTATCGCCGGTAGGTACTCGATTTTTCGTTCTATTACCCTGTCAAGGCCTTTCCGGTGAGGGTTTCCGTCTCCCTTGACGGTAGTCAGTTTTCCGCTTGTTGTCGTCGCCGGCGGAGCGAGAATCTTGTTTGTTGCGGATCTATCAATCTTGCGATGGCCGCTAGGATCACCTGATCTGTGGGGCCTTCTCTATCAGCGGAACCGTTCTGCTTGCTATTCTCTACCCCAGAGATCTTAGGCTTAGCCAGCTTCACGGCTTTTGCCTTATATGCCACCTCAAGCAACATCGTGAACTTCGGAGGGGGTGGCGGCCGAAATAATCTTTCCGTCTCGAGAATTAATTCGGCTTCCCTGGTCATCTCTTGCAACTCGTTAATGTCGCGGAAATCGGCTCTTTTCACTAATTTCTGTAATTCTGGCCTTAAATTCCGATGTAACATGTCAAGTTGCAATTCCTGACTGGGAATCGGCTCCATTTTTCTGATAATAACCAGGAGACAGGTGATGAACTCTCTCGATAATTCATTTTCACCCTGTGTCCTAGCATTAGCCTCAGCTAATAATCTCTGCTGATAACCTCGCCCAGTTCCATACCATCAACGTGCAGCAGTCCTAAATTCTCACCATGTGTTCCAACGATGCTTTTCTACTTGGAACCACATGGCTGCTACGCCTTTTCGGAGATCTGGGAAGGCTTGAACACTTCTGCTTCAGTTAAGCTCGTTGATTCTCTGCAAGCTTCTACTCGCGTTCTAGGAAAGCTTCGATGCTCTGGCCCCTCTCGCCATAGAAGGATACATTCCACTTCCTCACTATCTGACCGACGTCGAAAATCGGGACGTTTCGCCTTCTAATTGACAAATCATCGACTCCACTGGTGTAGAGGTTCTAGGAAGTTTCATCTCTCGAGAAACCTCCCTCCTCCCCCCAGGCTCTGGTACGGTTGATCAACTGTGGCTGTGCCCTATCCGTAAGATGTACCTGGAGTATTGATGCCACTTCTCGGCTCGAGTTTGTTTGGTACTGACAGGTGTACGTGTCCTGCAGACGCACGTTGTCCTTCCTCGGCCGAGGTCGATCATTTTCCATCCTGGTGCTAGATATAGCGCCTTGCGTCTGTCCTTTTGCTTGCAATGATCTATTTTCTTGAATCATTGTCCCAAAAAATTCTATAAAGGCTTCTGGTACCAGGAATTTCGTTCCGGCCGACGATGTCATTTCCATCATCGGTTCAATGAACTGTGGAAGTGTCGCGCCAACGAATTCTTATTTAGTTCGAGGTTAGAGTTCTGCTGGTTTTGTTGGATTTTAGTCTTTTTTTCAGTTGGCGGTAAGTGATGCATCGTTACCTCCTTTATCGCTATCCTTTTTGTCTCAAGGTTGGCTCTTGTTGCCTCATCTTCTGCCAGGATGGACAATGGGTGAGGCTCTCCTGCAGATTCGCATGTAATATTAGCCCGTGCTGGTGGCAAACTCGTCCTACTTTGCACTTCTATAAAAGTGTTTCACAGGTTTTCTCTTTGTATCAGCAGAGTGGCTTCGTCTTGTCTTCTTTCACAAAATCTTCAGGATAATATTCTCCTAATAAGCATTGCGCTACCCGGTTCATCTTAATAAATTTTGAACCGGTAGTCTGCATTTCCAATGCCTGCAAGTGTTCGTGTATTTCTCTTGCCTGCAGAAATTGGCACCAGTTGCCTATGGCCTCTTCAATATTATACGCCATGTACCTATTTATTTTTGCGTGTTCACCGTCGTCAAATCTACTTGCTTTGGTTATTCAAAGCGTGTCTGTGTGTGAGATTTCTAAAAAAAATTTTTGGGATCTGATCGTCATTGTGATAGTTTTAAGTGTAAATATAATTACTTTAAGGGCGATTATCTGAATATTGTACAAGCCTTGCAGAGTGAAGACTGGGAACGCATGTTTAGGGATATTGACCTTGAAACTTACCTTGATCGTTTTTATAACACCATCTATAGAATCACAGAAAAGTTTGTTCCCAAGGCTTCTATGCGTCCCAAGTCTTTCCCGGCTTGGTTTACCCACGAACTCAGATCACTTGTAAATAGTAAAAATGCGGCACACGCGCAATGGAAATATAGCGGTTCTATGGACGATTACATAGAATTTAAAAGACTTCGCGCGACGTGCATTAGGTTATCGCGTACATCATACAGAGACTATGTAAATAATATTGAGACAAACTTGGCACGTAACCCAAAGTATTTCTGGTCATTTGTAAATAAGTTAAAAAGTAACAATAGGTTATCGTTGAGCTTGTTTCTGCGCAACTCGTTAGCAACATCTAACAGCGAAATAACAACTTTATTTGCTAACCATTTCAGCTCAGTGTACTCCAACCCTGTGCTAGTAGATCTCGCGAAATCGGAATGCGATACTATTTTAGACAGCATTGCTGTAACCGCGAGCAACGTCCTCTCTCTGATAAATAACCTAGACGATAGCGTTAAATCGGGCCCGGATTTTGTCCCTTCATATCTCTTAAAGCGTTGCCCTCAGCTTGTGTAGCCACTGCTTACTCTCTTTAACAGATCTTTATCTGAGTGTACATTCCCCAATGCATGGAAAACTGCCTATTTATATCCGATACACAAAAAAGGAAATAAACAGGACGTACAGAATTATCGGCCTATTTCTATTTTAAGTTGTTTCTCCAAATTATTAGACTCAGTTGTTTCTAAGTACATCTCAGAATTCCTGCTGTTAAAAATTGTAAGAGAGCAGCATGGGTTCACAAGGGGTCGATCTACAAACCTTTTGCTATTTACCAATTACGTATCTCAGAGCTTTGAATCTAGTCACCAAGTTGACACAGTATATATAGACTTCTCGAAGGTATTTGATTCCGTATCTCACGTAAGGGTAATGCAAAAGGTCTGGAATGTAGGGATAAGAGGCAATTTGTATCGCTGGATGAAATTGTACCAGACCCACCG
Organism: Torymus tubicola; assembly: GCA_035583055.1. NCBI lineage: Eukaryota > Metazoa > Arthropoda > Insecta > Hymenoptera > Torymidae > Torymus > Torymus tubicola. Next base: position 17,481 of record JAWWEQ010023542.1, on the reverse strand, counting down.
TACCAAGTCTGCAAGAATAAATGACTGTTTATCACACAATACAATTTGCACTTCAGGGGTTCCACAAGGATCCCATCTGGGCCCTATTCTGTTTATCATTTTCATAAATGACTTGGTCAATAGCGTTCACTTCGCCCAATCCCTTATATACGCGGATGACATCAAATTATACTGTGAGGTTTCTGACGTCTATTTCTGACACCCTAAAATTGCAGCGGGACCTGGATGTGGTTTGCACCTGGTAAGTAGAGCACGGGCTTCCTATTAATGCCTCGAAATGCAATGGGATAACATTCCACAGGAAAAAGTCGCCAGTCATTTTTTAATACACACTGCAAGGTGATGGAGTCCAAAGAGTCGACACTATTTCGGATCTCGGGATTTTGTTCGACTCGGCATTATCTTTCAACCCACGTATTGAATTAATAGTTGCCAAATCACTCAAGACTCTCGGCTTTATAATGCGTTCCACCGCGGATTTTCGATCAGCAGATGCTATTGCATCACTGTTCAGGACCCTTGTCTTACCCTTAATCTCATACGGTTCCGTAGTTTGGTCACCACATACAAATGTTACACTAAATAAATTAGAATCTATACAACACAGGGCCTTAAGATATTGTTCGGTTAAGCTAGGTACCCCAATGCACTACTTCGACCACAACTATGATACGCTCATGACACGATTTAGTCTCGTGTCTATCAGGGACCTGTTCATGTATGACTTCACTGCGGCCTATAAGATTGCACGGGATCTCCAGTAATGTAACGACCTCACGGATCGCGAGTTACCATACACCATAAGGAATCGCCGGCCGATTCAAGAGGTGATTCATTCATCTAATCACGCCTACTACTCACCTATTGCTAGGCTACGCAGAGCCTGGAACTCTCTAACACAGAGTATCCGCGATGCTACATGTATTAGTAGATTTAAGAGACTAGTAAGGGCGACTGTCACAATGCAAAGAAACTAACTATAGAAAAATTTACTTTTAGGACTTTCCATTTCTATTTCATTATTCTATCGAGCGACTCAAACCACTTTGCGCACGCTACCTCCACCATATTTACTTTCATTGTATTTGGGCTATCAGCCCGTGTAAAATAAATAAATAAATAAATAATTTTTTTCTCACCACTCGGATGCATGGACACCCTCGAAATCCGTGTTCAGCTTGCTAAAATACATAAGAAACAGTTGGCAAAGACGATGTGAACTGAAAAGGTAATTGGACCATCCTGAATCCTGGACCACATTTTTCGGGGTAGTTTCACAAGCCTTTGATGAAAAATATTAAATAACCACATGGCATAACTCAATACATTGGATCTCGATCTCCCTGTTTTTGTTCATTTTACTGAATTCCAAGGTGTATTTTACATTGAAAATTGCTCTTTTTTTAATAAAGTATCCTTAAAAACTACCCCTTTTTTAAATTGAAAAAATCAGGGGTTGCAAATTGTTTTTCCATTTTTTAAATGGCACAATTCCATAGAGCGACCTCGATAATAGTGGACTATGGCTTTAGCAATTTTTTGGAAGGTAAAAATAAATATTAATATGTTGTTGAAAGTGGATAATCAAAATGGACATTTTGGAACGAAATGGATAATGGGTAACTACCCTTTCAATCAGATTTTATGCAAAAGTCTTAAAGGCTTCCAGCGTAATTTAATATTTATTTGTTACAACCCCAAAATTAATAGAAATTTATGATTTGAAAACATTTTCTATAAAAAAATGTGATAAAATATTGATATTTTTATAAAAAAAAATAAGGGATGGAACCCTTCAAAACAAAAATACTGCTCACATGATTGTCTTTTCATAACAAATATTGTGGCATTAATTTTACAAATAAAATATATTTCTTTTCTAACGTATTGAAAAAAACAATTTTTCAGCGCAAACTTTAGGGGTGGTTTTCGTCCCCTTAAACCCTTTTTCGGACAATAAAAAAACACGTATTTAAGGTTTTTTGATGCCCTTGAACATATTTGAGTATGAACAAAATTGGAGGTGGATACCTCGCGAGGTTCCCTTGTAAGACATATTAATCTGACCACGTGAATACAGACTTTAACTTTTCTTAATTTAAAGAACTTTGCTCAAAGTGTTGAAATGGTGATAAGCATGGTTTCTTAATTATCGATAGAGAAAAGCCGCTTAACAAAGGAAGGAATAGGAAAGGTTTTGACAAATTTCTTATAAATATATCAAACCTAAGGTAAATTAAACAGTTTACTTTGAAGCGTCAACACATTAACATGGTGAATTTCCAACGAGAAATAAGTGTTCTTAGTCAACTGGAAAAGTCAAGAGACGCTGTTAGCAAAAGTATAAATTTTTGCATCAAAATAATTATATTTTCTAAAAAGTTTTAGATGAAACATTTAAACCTATACCTAATCCTCTTGAAACACTTATAAATATGTTGAGATTACATGGACTTCGAATCCACGCATTCTCCATAGAGTATTAATTTAGATAGAGAGAAAGATATCACCACGCAGCAGCAGAGTAGCGCAGTTGATTGACTGTCGCTCTCTCCCCCCACAAACTGCGTGCCGTACCGAAGACATCGTGTGTGCGCTCCCGCCTACGGTCCCGCCGGCAGATCCGTCGCTCGCTCACTCCTTCTACAACGAGGACACTGTTCACATCAACAACGCTACGCCACATCTACATCACACATCATATTATTAGAAGTATATTAGAAGATATACATAAAGAGTTTAATTTGATTAAGTGCCCGCCTTATTATTTATTCACCAGCTCCAACAGGTTATCAGCCCAGCCTCGCTTGAGGAATTTTTAAAGGTTTGGTGAGTAAAAACTCTAGCTATTTCAAAGCGGTTAACCGAGAAAGTCGTTCGGCCATCTTGTCTCCTCAAAGGAGAAAACTTAAGAGTAGATGTTTAGAATTTAGATATCCTAGAAGTTCAGTAAGAGTTTTATTTTATTTTTCGTGATTTCGAAGCAAATAGAGTTATGCGAACGGACGATTAGACGTATGTGTATGTAAAATTTTAACCTTTTGGAACGCAGTGCGCGGAAAGCGTTGAAAAATAAAGCATGGCGTGACACGAGGAACGTCGCTGTAGACGTATATCCGCCCCAGAGAGACACATATAGAAGTAAAGAAAAGTTGATCGTAGTACATATGTTAGAGAATACGCAAAGAGCGATAATACACGTAGTAGAGAAATATTATAGAATTTTTGACAGCTTGTCCTTGTCATTCGATAAGTGTATATAGACGCGAAATTCTCAAAAAGGAATTGTGAGTTGAAACTTAGAAGTTTGACTATTCTGGAAAGAAAAATCGAACAATGGAATAACGGCATGAAGCATGATTGATGATACTGCCGTGTAGCAAATTCTTGCTTTCATGTAGTGTTGTTATTTCTCCGGGCGTTACGGGTCTGTGCGAGTGTACGATCGACTCTCCGACGTTATTGACGCCATTGCCGTGCGTGACGTCCCATTCGGAGGCTTAGTTTTGTGAAAAGCATAACATAATTAATAAATGTTTGGCATTATAGAGTTAGAAGTTTAGAAGAAAGAGAGGACTCGAAATTAGAAGTGTGGAGGAAGATGGACAAAGTAATTTCATTTTACTTTTCTTTGCATATATAATATGTGAAATATCCTCAATCTCTCTCTAATAAATAAAGTTATTCAGTGTAAATTATAAAGACATTTTATAATATAAATAAAGGGTAAACAATTCTTTAGAGATGGTGTACAGACCTGTTATATTTTAGAGATTCGAGAATGGACAAATAAATCTAGATGAAAAAGTTAAAAATAGATGTAATAAGACCAAACATTATTTAGAGTAATTGTTTATATAAAATTAAATGATAGTTCAACTTCAACCCTATCATATACTGATCAAAGCATAAAAAGAAAAAAATTTTTAGTTAGTCACTAGAAGCAAATAGTAACTCAAAATTAAGCATTAGAAGAGAATACAAATTAATACAAAAAAAAGAAGCTTTAAATCTTTAGACGGATTACTTAACCTCTGAATCACAAATACACGACTTGCTAAACATCATCGACATTAACACAAATCCACCATTCAATTTACAACTAGATGCTAGTAAAATAAACTAAATTGTAAGAGATGTAATTATAACACACTTAGACGAATATTATCATAAGAGAATTATTAATATTAAAGACCCTAAAGAAATTTTAAATAAAATTAGAGATTCTAGAAGAACAGAAGCTAAAATTGTAGCGGCTTCAGTCAAGGCGCAACTATATAGAATTAAAATTAAAAATAATGATAGAGTTTCTGCGATAGTTTTAATAAAATAATTAAAGAATAAGAGAGTTGTGTAAAAACGTCTTTTACCAAGCTGTGTCAAATAATTTCTCAGAGCTTAGATCAGCTTACATAGTTAGAAGACAAACTGACAATAGAGAAATGACATTAGAAAAAAATAAATCGTGCCTTTTACAGTTAGATGTAGAAAATAAGAAGTTAGATGGCGAAATTAGAGGCTCTCGAGCAAACCTCGCACAGAGGAACTCAGCTGCACAGCCGGCAAGACATAATCGTTGCTAAAGGTGCAACAGAAATGGACATATGTCCGCCGATTGCCCATTAGAGGAGTTTGGATTATGGTTCTGTTATATCTGCCAAGCAGAAAAGAAACATAAAGGCACAGATTGCTCCAATAGGGGGCAGGACCATCTAACAGGTCAGTCGACAAAAACAATAATCACAGCACACAAAACACAAACACTAGAGATAGAGGAAAATTTAATAGAGGTGGTAGTAGAGAAAACTTTAGAGGTAGAGTCTTGAAAAGAAGCAGTAATAGAGGATCTAGAGGAGGATCCCAAGCTGGACTGCGTTTTAGAGCAAGAGCTTATATCGCAGGTATTAGTAAAAATCTATTGAACTCCCCCACTAAAATTACCTTGATAGTGGATTCGGGCGCGACCGACCACATCGTAAATAAGGAAATAATTTTAAGTAATTTTAGAAGATGTAAGGGAGAAATCATTAGAAGCGCAAATAAAAATGAATCACCAAAGATTAAAATAGATGGAAAAGGAGATCTAATTCTGAAATCTAACATTTTTGATAATCAAACGATTAGATTGACAAATTTTATAGCAGCCAAAGATATATCAGAAACCCTCATTTCCCTTAGACATTTTGTAGATGCAGGGTTAAGAATCTATTTAGATGACAAAAATTTAAGTATATTTGAGAAAGAAACGGGAATTGAATGTATATCTGGAACGTATGAGAAACCTAATTGGTTAATTACACAGGCACACAAAAAATAAAAAGTGGTCTGTACCAAAACACTGACTATCATATCCTTATGGATGTAGATGCGCTGATCTCAAATATGACCTTAGTTTTGGTCTCCCACCTCAGGATTTTGATATACCTATAAGTCTAAAAATTTCGGGTTGTCTCAATTTCAAGGTCAAATATATTATTTTTTCTTAATTTATCAGTGTTACTGTGTAGAACTAGTTATGCCCTATATAATTCATTTTAAATTATCTGAATATAACTTTTCTTCTTGAAGATATATTAAATTAATTCAGTTAATGTATCTCAAAGAAAAAACAATCATCTCAAGATGATTAGAAATTTTAATTTAAAATATGACTTAGATGATATTAATAATAAAGAGTCCCTTGAAATTGCAAATCACTTAGAGAGTAACACAGATAACAAAAAGAATAAATTAGACGAAGGCATGCTATGACGAATGAAACTGGGAGATGCTTCATTAGGTTATCTCAGACAACTACGAAATTAGAAGAAAAGCTAAAAAGTGTCAAATTTGATAAATCAATATTCTAATATTTGAAATCTATTGCGAAGTATGTGTTTTGGCAAAGATGGAGAAACTACCTTTCTCTGAATTAAGAACTAGAGCTACCAGACCCTTAGAGATAATACACACAGACACAATGGGTCCGATTAAACCAGCTTCATTTCCTGGCGGAAATAAATTCGTAATTGTGTTCTTAGATGATTACACTAGATTTGCAAAAGCATATTTAGTAAAACACAAAAACGAAGCTGGTGACTGTTTAGAGAAATTACTAATAACAATGAGAAATCTTATTGGAAAAGATGAGAAAGTGTGTTATGTTAGAGCAGATAATGGGGCAGGAGGAAAGTATTTAGATGTATTAAATAGAGAAAATATAGAGTACAATTTAGCACCTCCTCATACACCTGAACTCAATGGTACAGCAGAGAGATTAAACAAAACGCTGCAAAACAAAATTAAAGCCTTAATGGTAGACTCAGGACTTCCGGGGAGCATGTGGATATTAGCATTAGAAGTTGCTGGTCATATTTACAATAGAAGTTTTTATTAAAGAATTTATTAAAGAACTAAAATTAGATGAAACGCAAACAAAGAGAAAGGCACCGTATAGACATAGGGAGCCTATTGTATTCAGACAAAGGCACCGTATAGAGCAATAGGAAGCCTATTGTACTTAGCAGGTGCAACAGGACCTGATATCTCATTCGCAGTCAGTTACGTATCTAGAAGACAATCGGATGCAACCAAAGAAGACTGGAAAGATGTAAAAAGGATTTTCAGATATCTTAGAGGGATCTCAGAAATTGGCTTGATATATAGAGGTAACAGTGACACTTTAGAAGCGATGACTGATGCTAGCTTTAGAGATTATTCTGACCCATCGTCAACGAGTGGCTACATAGTGAAACTATATGGAGATCCAATAATGTGGAGAAACCATAAACAGTCTTATGTCACACTGTCAACATGCCAAGCAGAGTACCTCTTCATCAGTGAAGCCTGCCAAGAACATGTGTCATTAGACAAGGCAATTAGAGATATCATTGGCCAAACTCTATATCCAGTGACTATTTGGTGTGATAACAAGTCTGCTGGAAATTGTACTCAGATGAACGGTAGCCACGAACTTTAAAATTTCGATGATAACTTACTAGAAGAGGTCACGGACTCCGGATCACGGATTTTGCTCAAACATTGAGGTACGTTTTTAGATGCTAAAATATGAAGAACAGTAGAATATTAGACCTTAACGTTTTGATAAACGTGAGTTATACAGGTTTAGCTGTATTTGAGGAAAATACTGAAAAAATGCTCTATGCTTTATTCATCTATTGGTTAAGCCAGAAAATCCTTATATATAATTGTAAAAAAAGAAAATAATACTAGAGATTACAAGTTTTATGTTGCTTTTTTCAGAATTAAATATTAAATATATCAAAAGTTATGAAAGTTTAAATTTAAGTAACAAAAATCGATAAATTGACTTAACTTAACTTTATACTTATTTTGATGCATTTGCGATGTTCAACTTTAAACTTTCTTTTTTTACACTTTGTCCCTAACCTACGTATTACTATTTTGTAACCTAATCCCCACGGATCAGAGTTGACTTCGTCGCATACTTCTTTCCAGCACCGACGTTTGCTCGCTTTGATCACGACTCTTAAATTCTTCCGTACCTGTTTATGTTCAGTGGCAAGCGTGGTTGCCAATACTCGTCCCCTAGCGAGCTGTGCCCGTCTGCGAGCCCTAAGACATGCCTTATGTAAATCCGCGATCTCTTCCGTCCACCAGTACGCTGGCTCGCGGCGGTCCCTATTTGCCGTTCGTGGCATGGAAGCATCGCACGCTTTCACGATCGTCGAAGTTACCCTATCCACGTGTGATTCTGCACTCCCACGGCCTGATAAATCACATCCGTCGGAGCCTCGCGGGACCGGCAGTGCTTCTACTAGTAGATTTACTCAAGCGTCTAATATTCCATCGAGGGGTTAGTCTAATCGGCTGGCTGCCACCTGCTCTATCTAGGACCGTGAATGAAATTTATTGGTGGTCGCTACCTGTTTCCTTTTCTAAAACCTGCGAGTTGGTGATTTTCGGTACCAACTGCTCGGATGCGAAGGTGATGTCGTGAATCGACTCTCCGAACCCTGGCCGTCTATAGGTAGAGACAGAACTTTTGTTCATAACTACTAAGCCAAACCAAGCTGCCATCTCGAGTAAGGTCCTACCCCTGCTGTTTGTTTCCGCCATACCCCAGTCGATGGCCCGCGCGTTAAAATCTCCTGCTACTAGAAGGTGGCCAGAAATATCCCGCAGGGCGTCTTCCATATTTTTGACCTGCTTGAGGAAGTCCGACCTATATAAGTTCGGCGACATGTGCACGCTCACGTGTCTCGCTCACATGTGCACGCTTTACCTTTGTCTGCCTGCTATCCACATTGCGGCAGTGTCGGTGTCGTCCGCTAACCACGTGTTCGCGTTATGCGTCCGATGTCTATACTGCTCGCTCACTAGTAAAACTTGCACGAGTCCTTAGTTCACTTGGTTAGCAAGCAAGTCATCAACAAGTATGGCTTCGTTGGCGTTTATTTGCGTGACCGACTTCATTTTTTCATCCGTTTTAGCTTTACTAATTCATCCCTAAAGACAACGCATGATACCGTACACGGAAAGTGTGCTATCTCGGCGGCCGCGCACCCACGATTTTTGCATAAAAAGCAGGCTTGGTTATCCGGTCTTGCAAAACAGTTCCTCGACGTGTGATTCAATCTTCCACATTTCTTGCATAGCGCGCTACGATACACGTCCTTACAGTCCTTTTTCAGGTGGCCGAAGTCCTAAAATCTAAAGCATTGAGGGACCACTATTCGCTTTTTAACCCGATAGCTGAAATAGCCTATTTTAATCCTTCCTTTCCTTAGAAGTATCATGGCCGCAGTCTCTTCCATTTCGACTACGGCCATCATCTGCTCGCCCCCATCTATGTCAAAAACATGGGTAGTTGCCCGTTTCACTTATCTCCTCCCTAATCGCGGTTTCCACCTATTCTACAGTGGTCACGTACGTCATGCTTCCTATCTCTAGAGTAAACCATGGGATTAAGCCCTTTACCTTATATTGAGTCCCTAAGTTGCCTTGTATAATCTTCTGGAAGGTCACCTTTTCTTTCGATCGTTTCTCCAGTTCTAGGAGTACACCACCGTTGTGGGTCATGCGAGCGCTTCTGACGACCACTTTGGCTTCCTCAGGTTTGACCTTAGAATTGAGGTCACTCAGAATCTTCGCATAACCCTTCTTCTCAATTGCCGTTATGCAGGTAGCGCTGCGTAGTGACCGAGGGTTCTTCTTCTTCTTGACCTTCCTTCTTGGTTGTTGCTCGCGCACAGTCTTCCCTCTCTTACATGGGGAATCCAGCGCCAGGCTGTCGCCTAATTGACGCTTTCTGGCCGGAGTTGAAGTCTTCTCCGATATCCTCTCCACCGTTGATTGTGCTGCATGCGCGCCACGTGCGCACTACATGCTGCAAGGGCTACTAATTACTATCGCTCTCTCTCTCTCACACACACACACCACCGAGGTCCTATATCTATCTGTCTCACTTTAAGGAGAGACGAACTTTGCGGACATCAATCTTTTAATATAGGGATCGATCTTTTAGTATAGGGATGTTTTTATTCTGTTATTTCTTGACCGATTGTTACACCCCATTTGAAAACTAACTACATTTTCGTCACGTTTCTGTTTGACACTTGTTGGTTTCCCGTTATGTTGATAATGTTTTAAGAGACCTGAAAATTCTAGCGAAATAATTAGTTATATCGTCTATTGATTTAAACGTTTCTTTGTCCCACTTGTTAGATCTTCATCGTATACTCGTTATTTTATTAATTTACTTAGTGTTGAAGTGGATGATGGATGTTGGTTCAAGGATGAAAGACATGATCACTTTTAGTAATAACAAAAGGTATTTAATTATAAATGAGCAGCGAATACATGCGAGCGTCGCATGCTCACAGCGCACGTGCTTGCGCTCCAGAGTCCGGCGATCGAGAGAGTGAGCGAGGCGGCCCCTGCTGTTTGCTCGCTCAAGTCGCGCGGTGCGCTCGAGTTGGGAGACGTACATATGTGTGTATATATGAGTCGCGCACTATACTTATGATCATAGCCACGTGAAAATATAACACTTATATATTCAACAGTTAGGTTTGACTAGATTTTTTTAAACGATGCTACATACTTCCCGACAACGTTCAATATATTATGTTAAAGAAATACTAACTCCATTATATTTCGCTATTAGTTCTAATGTGTCTTTTATAGAAAACGACCTTATTTGCTCGAAAATACTATTCATTGAAAATTGGTTCATTCTAGGAATAAAACTATTCTTATGATTTATAAAATATGTATTTAAATTTATAGACTAACTAATGTATATGGGTAGTTAAACGACCAAGCATAACCTAGAATCCTTTACAGATAGTCAATACTACCTGTACATACGTGTGGCTTATATACTAACTTGTTATTATGTGACACGGCAAATTGTCTATCACATAGGAAGGAGTCGCGATAGGTGCATCGCGACTCCATCGCGAAAACGAGCACACGTGGACGCGATGTTTATGTGTACTATTTTGCACACACATACGACTGTCTCCCGTCCTAAATTTTTCTCTATGTACTGCCTTCCCGTCCCTCGCTCATAACAGCAACAGCAAACAGCAGCTTCTAGAGCTATAGCTCCAACAAGAAACAATCAATGTGAGAAGGAAGTGGCTGTTGACAATGTTAGAAGACTAGAAGCTACAGCCACATCTTTAATCAAGCATATTATATTGGATTTATTCGCCGTATACGACGATAGAAGAAAATATACGATGCTCAAGGCCGACTTCCTCTACGCCGGGTACGATGTAAACACGAAGCTGCAGGTCGTGTTACCGAAAGTCAAGCCCGAGCTGTAGCCGATCTCGGCCGAAGGATAACGAAGAGGGCCAAGTTCGACTAAGGCAAGGGAACGATGAAAATGTTATTTCGCTGCCTACTCTGTATACGCTCGCCGTACGATTAACCTCGTTAGCAGCCGTCGTGCCGCGCTAACTGGGTTTACGAGTGTGTACCGCCCTGGAGCGTTGCACCTGGCATCCTGACTTTTGTTCGTGCCATCACGAACACATTAGATTTATGTATATTATGAGATTTGATTTAATCAACTTTATTTCATTTTATGTGTTGAGTTTGATTGCTTCAACGTTAACGACAATACGTATAGTTATTTGTCATCCGGGGTGACCTAATCCCCTCGCCTTCTGATAATTAATACTAACTTATTACGTTATTAATACTAGTTTATTTCTTCTTCCGATTTATGTGTTTTATTTTTCAATAATGTATAAATTTAGTATTATCGGCTATATATTCTGGATTCAAGATTAGTTCCCTCTATTATATCGTTTTTATCAATATGTTCAGATTAAATTTTGATTTTATATCCCGTAACAAAAAAAGAAATGAGCAGAGTGAAATAGAAAAAGTTTTCCCTATTTGGCGACAACTTCTTCCAGGACAAGACGGCAGCTATTGACAAAAATACACACGGTTTAAGAACATATAAGTGTAGCTAACTTACCTCTGTGTCTGTATTCCGGCTCTCTGTGGCGATGCTCGAGGTAGTCGCTTGGTCGACTATGGTGCAAGAGACTTAAAGTAGTTTCTAAGTTCTCTAGAACTTGGTGCCGCAGGAGTGTACAAATATCGAGTCGCACCCGAACTTGACTTTTTTATCTGTTGGAATCGGTAGAGTGGCACTATTTAAACGCGGGGCACGGCTGCTCAGACTAATCGTTCTTTCGGCACAACGATGGCGCGGAGGGCGATTCGAGAGCAGATTATGTAAAGGTTAGAAGTGAAGAAAATACTAAATAAAAGAATGTGTTGTAATCATCCAATCAGAGTCATAATTCTTATTATCTGTTTGTACAGTAAATGTTACTTCATGAGTCCTTAATTCACTTTCTTCATAAAAAATATAATTTGATGTTTATTGGGTTTCTCTAAACACAATTGACCAAAATGTCAAAAAAAGAATGCGTGTAAGTCGACGAATTATTGGGTTAGCTAGTAAACGAATTTGACAATAATCTAATATCATATTTTTCTATTGCATAAATAATTTATAATCTATTAAAAATGAAAATTTAAATTTATTTTTAGGAGGGAAGATTAAGCCAATATAATCAAGGACTTTTTCTTAGGAAACGATATGGCCATTTTTTAGGTAAATATGTTTTTATCATATAGCAACATATATATTACATTATAACTTTACTTCATAAGAACTGAGTAATAAAGGAAATTGATAAATACAGTAAGAAAAATTGTGTTTCTAAGGAATGATATAAAGGATGTTAATTTAAGGTGTTTTAGGTTATTTATAGGTATATGAATTTGATATGGCCTTACTGAAAATAACTTGTACGACACTTGTTCGGTATTTTGGAAAGTATACTTTGTACGAGTGAACGGGCGGAACCCTTAGGTATGAATTATATACTTGAAAGGTATAAGTTTCCAGTTTAAGGGGGGCCACTACCTTCAAATTGTTTTACCTAAACTGACCAGCAAAAAACGAATTTCAATTACTTCTAATATGTACTTGTAATATTCTGAACTATATTAGATTTTTGGTAAAATGATATAAGGCTTATAGCTAAACAAATTTTTTTTCAGATTCATTAGATTCACAGAAATGGAAATTTTTAAATTTGGGTATTGCCGTAAACTGCAGGCTCAGAAAATGAATGTATATGAACCGTACTGGTCTTAACTGTTAATTAATTTAGAGCTTTTTATAAGTTATGAACAGATTACGGCAATGTCAAAATTTAGAAATATCCATATTTTTGGATACAGTGGGGACAAGAACTTCCACCATCTCTCACACGTTTCATGGACTCCATCATTTATTCTCACGTCTACAAGCCAAAGTGCTGATCCCGACGTAATTTGGCGTAGACAAATGAAATTTTGTGTCAAGCTACAAAATCTCTTCGCCTGGACTGACCATGAGTAGACGAAGTGGCTGTGTAAGTAGGTTGTGGTAAAAGATTCGCGTATGCTATCGCTATCGCGCATGAACCTGGTCTAGCCTCAGTCTCGCCCACATGCTTGGCGAGCGCTTTGGAGTTGCTCGTAAGCGAGATGGCACCAGTGCGCGTGTGCATGAACCAACTCCTCTCGATCAACCGCCTGCTACTCGACCGACGTTCACATTCCTCGCAACGTGGTTCATCACCCAAAAATATACGGCTAGGTGTTCTGTTTGTTCGCCCGGACAGGTATTAGTGAGGGCGGGAGATGGTCGAGGCCAGGCACACTTCAGTCACTCGCGTTGCTTCTAAATTTAACGTAGCTTGCCTTTATTGAATCAGCAGCTAATACTGATTTTATTAATTACAACACTTAGTATGTGTGTGTTCTGCGAAGAATGAATGATTCGTCGCGTTACAAGGTTTTTGTTTCTTTTTCGACACTGACTCTAAGTCCCGAATGGCTGCTCCAACAAAACGTCTGCACCGCGATGGAACGGAAGCTAAGAGAACGAGCGGTTTCTTCGCGAGCGGAGAAAGCTGGCACATTCAGCGTGGAGAGATGCCACTAGGGCCGTGACACAATGTTAATAACTTTTGATTTAATAAACATTTTTCAATTCTGCTTACAGATATCGAACATTCAAGTCGAGGTTTATAATCGAGATCCGCATATAAATGCAATACATTTTCAAAGTCGAAATAATCATATAGAAAACATAACTTTTTTGTTTAAAATTCATTGTAGCTTGTAGATCACGGCTTGTAAGCAGAATTAAAAAATGTTTATTCAAGCACAATTTTGTTAACCTTACAAAATGGAAAAAATCGCTATTTTGTTTAATATTTTTTCCCTCGAAAATTGACCGTCGTACGAAGAAAATAGTAAGAAACTTTTTTCTATAAAGTCGTCAAAGAAAACGTTTAAAGATTTTTTACTTGGAAAGAATGATTTTGCCAATGTTTAAACAATTATTTGTTAATAACTTTTTCTGACCACTCGGGCGCATCACCACCCTCGAAATCCTTGTTCAGCAGGTCAAAATATATAAGAAACAGTTGCCAAAGTCGATGTGCATTGAAAAGGCAATTAGAACCATCCTGACTCCTGGACCACAGCTTTCGGGATAGTTTCACAACCCTTTGACGAAAAATATGTTAAATAACCATATACTTAACTTTTTAAATTAAAAAAATCAGAGGTTGGGAATTGTTTTTCTATTTTTTAAATGGCATAAACCGATAGAGCGACCTCGAAAATAGTAGACTATGGCTTTAGCAGTTTTTTGGAAGGTAAAAATAGATAATAATACGTTGTTGGAAGTTGATAATCAAAATGAACATTTTGGAACGAAATGGGTTACGGGTAACTAACTATACTCTTTCAATCAGATTTAATGCGAAAGTGTTAAAGGCCTCCAACTTAATTGAATATTTATTTGTTACAACCCCAATATTAATAGAAATTTATGATTTAAAAACATTTTCTATAAGATAATGTGATAAAATATCAATATTTTTATTAAAAAAAAATAAGGGATGCAACCCTTCAAATAAAAAATACTGCTCACATGATTGTCTTTTCATAACAAATATTGTGGTATTAATTTTACTAATAAAATGTAGTTATTTTTCAACATATTAAAAATAAACCGATTTTACAGCGCAAACGTTGGGGGCGGTTTTCGCCCCCTAAAACCCTTTGTCGACCGATAAAAAAACATGTGTTCCCATAATATAAGGTTGGGTGAGAGTTAATTCACTGATGATGGCAAAATAAATACAGGAGTACCACTTGGTACAATCCTGGGACCTTCATTTTTCATCCTGTATATTAAAGATTTGCTAATAACAATGCCTGAAAATACAATTTTATTAGATGCTGATGACACAGTGGTAATATCGATAGGTAATTCTTGGAATGAAGTTCAGATCGGGATGAACAATTATTTAAAAATAGTAGCTGATTGGTTAGCCAACAAATTATCACTCAATTTTGATAAAACAGTATGAATTACTTACAGTATTTATTATGACAGAGTTTCTGAAATTTTTTATATTTTTATAGACAAACAAAAATTAAAAAGAGTTGAAATTTGTAAATATTTAGGATTTATTTTTGATTATAATTTAAAATGGGATAGGCATATTGATTTTATTACAAAAAGGACTAAATATCTATTATTTGTGTTTTATAAGTTATTTCAAGTTATGACAGCCAATGATAAAGTCTTAGAATGATATATTTTGCATTTTTTCATAGCATTATAAAGTATGGTATAATAATAGCCTGGGGTGGTATTTTTAAAACAGAAGTTAGAATACTACAGAATATGCAGAAAAGAATATTAAAAATAATCAATAAAAATTCCTTTGACAATAATATTCCATTAAATCTGAAACAATTATTTGATTACGAATCAATTGTTTATAATTTTAACATACTCAAGAAGAGATGGTCGCTTCGTACCAAGATTAGCCACATTTGAAATCCGCCCGCGAAGTCTAGCATATTCCGTTTTCTGTCTGCGAAGACTAGCACATTTCGCGTTCTCTCCGCAAAGCCCAGTACATTTCTCGCCTTCCCGGCAAAATTGATTAAAATCAAAGTATATATAAGAATATTTCCATACAAATACGTTTGGATGTGTCTAATTAACATATATAAAGTGTGTCTCAAAAATTCCCGGACTTTACTGGTAGAGCATTTTTTAGTGCCGCCATCTCTGAGTGAGTACAGACGTTTGAAAAATACATCTTTAACTGATATTCCTTCGAAATTTCAAGGTATTTGGAACAGTGGAATTGTAGTTATTGCATTTTAAATGACAGTACCTTTTGCTAATCGATCGGAAAATGAATGTTGAATAAAGAGCGAATATTAAGTTCTGTTTTAAACTCGGTAAAACTTTTACTGAGACTCATTAAATGATGAAAAAAACTTATAGTAACCGTTGTCTATGCCGTTCATCAATTCAGGAGTGGTAAACGTTTTAAAGAGTGTCGTGAATGTCTGGATGACGACAAACGTTCGGGTCGACCTGGAACTTTTCTTAATGAAAAAAACATCGAAATTGTACGTGAATTCGTCAAAAAAGAACGAAAATTTTCGGTAAGATACATGGAAATGGAGCTAGGTTTACCCAAAGATTCTATTTATCGTATTTTGACTTAGCATTTGGGCATGCGGAAGGTTTGTGCACGGTTTCTTCCACACAAACTCACTGAGCATGAAAAAGCGCTTTGCATTCAACATTCGAAAGACGTCATTATTGAAGCAAAAAAAGATCCAAATTTTCTCTTTACCATCGTGACTGATGACGAGAAGTGGTGTTTTCAATACAAGCTTGAAATTAAACGTCTAAGCGCTGAATGGAAGAACCCAAGTGAGTCAAAATCTAAAAAAACACGTCGCGAAAAGTAAAAAATCAAGTCTTACT
This sequence comes from Torymus tubicola, assembly GCA_035583055.1. Lineage (NCBI taxonomy): Eukaryota > Metazoa > Arthropoda > Insecta > Hymenoptera > Torymidae > Torymus > Torymus tubicola. The sequence continues at coordinate 1,121 of JAWWEQ010023542.1, read as the reverse complement.
GTATGTCAAGTGTTTACGATAAGGTCTCGTGACATATTCGCGCGTTAGAGAACCGCGGTGCACAGTGGAATAAGTTTAAAGAATGTGGACAAAAACAAATATCTCGCTATAGGAAGAAGATAGAAATATGAATCCATGCATGCGTGCGTGTGCGTGTGTATGTGTGAACTTTACACTTAACAGTTAAACGTATTTCAACCTATGCATGTCTCACAATAAAAAAAGTAAGTATGAAAATTGAAAAAGTAATAATTTCATTAGATCATTTATTAGCCTTTTTAAGAAATTTGTATAGAAAAATTGATACATACAAATGTATATTTTGTACAGCTAATTATGAAAATATGGGTTGGGAGAAAGCGGAAAAACTTCCGTTCGATGTGCGTAAAAGTTTGATACGCGGTCATAGCGTTAAAGATTGTAAAGTAAAAATAAAATATGTCTAGTGCGGTAATCGTCATTCTACGCTCGTGTGTCAAAACTTTTTAAATAAAAAAGATACCGAAAAAGAAAAAAAAATAGTTTTTTCCGCTAACCTTCAGCCCATTTGAATTAAATAGATTTTTACAATAGGGGTGCCAACTTTACGATTTTCGAGAAAGAAGGTTCTAGTTGTCCAATGGAAACGATTAAAAAAATGAAAGAAAGGTCTTTTTGAGTCAAACAATTTAAGATGTAAATGAAAAAAATCCATGAAAAATTCATGAAATAGCAAGCAATCAAACATAACCTGAAAAATGTAAAAATTTGCATATATTGATAGTTATATACAGGTATAACACTGACTTGTCATTGAGTCCTGGTAATTTTTTTCATAAACTTCATCATAAAACAATAAAATTGATTAAAACGGGAACTCTGTGGAATTTTTTGAAAATAGCCATATTTGACCGTTTTTGAAACTTTAAAAAATTTTAGAATGGTTTATAGATGACTTAGAGGGCTGAAATTCTGGCTAGAGGCTTTTTTTATGATGTACTTTCATAAAAAAAATCGGCGTCCAAATCGGAAATATGAGTGCGCAGACTTTAGGTGTAGTTCGCTGGCTCATATATATATATATATATATATATATATATATATATATATATATGGGGTGTTCTCTGGTGTCTCGAGCGGGC
>JAWWEQ010023531.1:0-27505 GCA_035583055.1 Torymus tubicola | reverse complement strand
TCATTTGGAGTTATGTGAATGACAGTGTACACATACAGCTTTGAAAATATTTTTATTGAAAAACTAAGAAAATTTTATAAAAAAAGGTCTCTTGTGTTCATCGTGAAAAATGCTTCGCTGAGGAGGTATAAATTAATCAAAATCGGTCGAAAATGCAGTAAATGCTAAAATCACCAACTTTGACCTCTGCCACCAAAAAACTAGAAGTGAAAAAAATCTGAAAAAATTCAGGATAACATATGGATTGGTTACGAAGCGATTTAGGTGATTTTAAAAGAAAAAAAAATTGACCTCTCGATTCACCTGAGAACTGCCCATATATATGTGCAGAAGTGTTAATCATATAATTTAATCTTTCTTTTGTTAAAATGTAAAGAATATAGTTTGAGTATTCGAAGGCGACGTTCTATTTTCTTTGTAAATAATGCAAATTGAAAATAGATACCGGATCTTTAAACAAATTGATTAATATATCTGGTATATAAATCCGACACTTATTTTAAGCAAGTTTATTTTCATCTAAGCATAAACGTAATAATTAAAATTTTATCTTATACTATTAACTTATCCGTTATAATGTTTCTTTAGATTTTTTTATATTCTATTAAAATTTCGCTCGCATCCCGATTGCACATTAATTATATTTCAATAAATAATGATTAATAACGGTCGACGTTTGTTACGATATTTATTACAATTTACAACAATTATGTAATGATATATTTCCACTAGGAGAAATAGAGTACAATCACGGGATAGTATAGGTATCTAAAAATAATCCGATCTGTATATGAACCAACTTCTCGTTCAATGAAGACTAACGATAAATCAAAACACTTCGATAAACAGTAGTAATTGCCTCTTCCTTCCAATCCACTTCTGTACAACTTCTAGGAAAACATTTTTATTGAGCTGTACCGCCATTCACAATGACCAACGCCCTAAAGAGAAAAAAAAGAACAATACCGCTTTCAATAAATTCGTACCACATGCGTAAACCTTACCGCCAAAAGGCTGCCGAACTGTTAAAATGCGTGCATCACGAGATGCGCGATTCAATCTTATATATACATCGCGCGAGAATCCAAGAAAGCTTCGGTTGCGATGTAACCGCGCGTGTATGCGTATATGTACGTCGGACTCTCACGCTCCCTTTTTTCTTGCACGCCGGATGATTTAGCCGCGGAGGCATGCGCTCGCGCGAACGAGAAGAATTTTTCCATCGTGCAGCTGCGCATGCGAAAAGTCTTGTGCGTTACTGTTATATATATATAATATATAAACACACGAGGGAATTTCGAGGCGAGCGCGATGTCTTTCACTTTAATTGCTCGATGAACTTTTTTACAGGGTTGGTTAATTGCTGCATTGTGTCGGATGCGTGTAATATATAGAGAAATTGAGGAATTCATGGGGGTTTAGGTTCATGGGATTTTATGGTTTTTACGATCTGTGCATGAAAAATTGAAACGATGATGTGCCATTCTTCTCGCCAAACCTCCACAAACGTCGTAATTTATTTAATTAAATTAGCAACTCGTTAAATTTGTTCACGATTAATTACACAATAGATTTCTTTCAGAGATTTTAGATATCGTTATTGTAAATACCAGTTTTGTCAACCAGTTAATGAAATATTTGTTAGTATAAATGATTGAACGAGAATTTAATAAATAAACAGCACAGATATGACTTGAACAACAGCAAGTTATTTGAATCTCTGTTTATATACTCTGTGAAATTCAAACAAGAGATAATAATCGACAGTCCATTTAGAAAAGGTCGACGAGCAGATTTTCACGACTACGAGATTTCTTGTGGTCGGCGTAACATTGCACTTTCGACGACGGAGAATCAACATTCAGATAACACACAAGCGATTAAATCCGATTGCGATCAATGAAAGTCCCGGGGCGAAATGCAAGAATAGCGTTCACGATGAAAAGACGCGCGCAAAAGTCGAGTAATTACTTTGCAGTATACGGCTTTCGGTGATAAATTGTCGCGGACGAAGAGCGAGAAAATAAAAAAAAAAGGAAGAAGAAGAAGACGACGAGTTCCTGCATTATACTGTCCTTGCAGATTGTGGAGAAAAATTATTAGGCCCGCATTGGAATGCAGAGAGTTAGCATTGCGGAGATTAATTGAAAAATTACGTATCCGCTCGTTCACGAGGTTCGTCCCCAGACGTAATTTTCCGCGATTCTGAGATGCTTGAATTCTTTAAGAGATGTTGCTGCGGAATGAGGAATTAAGATCTGGTTTTTACTCGGCTATTTTCGCTTGGGGCACAGGCAAATTTGCTAAAAATTTAAATACATTTTAAATTACAATTAGAAAATTGTTGAGATATATATCTTGTTAAAAAATGTATACTATAGATGGAACCTAATTTGTTTTTCTTACTGTAATTCATATTTATTCTAATATTTGACAATTTTCAAAGAATCTATTGTAAATTATTTCATTTAGTTATAGAAAATGAACAATTGTCGTGTTTAATTCCATCAATTTCTCAAACATGTTAAAAAGAGATTATTCTAAAAAAATTATAAAAAAAAACAACTTTTTCTAAATTTATTCATTCATTTAATAAAGTTAAGTTGAACAGTTAATGCGATTTAAAATAAATTATTACCACACATAATATGCATATTGAAACTAATATAACTAACTACAGATGTGCCTCCTAATTATACCTCAAACTATATGTTTTGAATTCCTATAAGAACCAACATTTTTTTTCCTATATAGATACGCATACCCGAGCAGACGAGGAAAGTAGTTTTATATATACATCCACAGCTCCGACAAACATTGTTTCCTTTTTCAGCGCGCGTGTGCACGCGTTCCCATAAAAATAGCTCTTTCTCGTCTAGCGAATAAAAGCGCTATGCGGGCCGAGAGGTTCGCTTGAAATTGCAGAAAACATAGAATGTAATTGCCCAGGTTATATGCGCGTGCGCGCGCGCGTGTGTAACGAGTCGGTACACCGCTCGTACCAGATGCCTGCCAACGACGAAGGACGCGCGCGAGTTCTTTATAATGCCTACTCAAGTCTCTCTATGCTCATATACCGCGCACGAGACACATATAGGTACACTGTGGAAGATCTATAATGCGCTCTCGGGAGAAAACAATGCGGCGAACGTTTGGTTGGTATAATATACGTGGCAAGTAAATAATGTACCTTAGTTGGTATAATAAAATATTGTTTAAACACGGTTGTTATATGACGGATACTTTGCGACTGTTATGTAAGTTTGTATTATCTTTTTCTAAATAAACCTATTTCAATTTTAGATTTTAAAAGTAGATTGTTCGTTATTTTACCTTGTTACAATGCAAAAACTATGCTAATTAATATAAAAGTAATAAAAAAAAGCAATAGAAAAATATTTTATTTTTCTATATATGTGAGGGAGTTGATTTCATTTTTACGAATCTCGTATTCCAAAATTTAGTTTTATGAGTATTTGATCTCCAAGCTGTTCCCATTTCGTTATTTTTGAGTTGCTACACACTAGAAAAACAGTCGTTAAACTTGTAATAAAAGCTTATTCAAATTTATTACAAAATATGAATTTTAAATTTCAGCCTGTGCATTATTGACACAAGAAAGTGTAATTTGCAAAATTAAATCTTATATCCAACGATATATCTTACTAACACTTCAAATTCTGTTTGGGATTTGCCAAAATCAGACATAAATCTCTCCTCCTCCATTATCGGCATAATCGTGAATTTGAGAAATTTATGAATAGAATTAACATTTTTCCTGCATAACTTATTACCGACTTGACATGGAATTTACAAGAATGTTTTTTACCTATATATACCGCTTTATGCAGCTTAACAATACTACATAGTGTCACTATTTACGCAATCGTCATAAACACAGCTAATCCGCGTAATTTCGTAAACAAGCGTATAGCTCTTCCTTTTTTTATCACAACGAACAACAAAACAAAAAAAAACAGAGCTATACAGATTGTAGCACAGTACAAAAAAAAAGAAACCTTTCGCTCGACGATGCGCGAAGGTTCACCATCAGAGGCAAATCGCGAGCGCAACCTTGGTCTATCGGTGTAAAATCACGCGCTTATACGACGACGACGACTCTTGCCGTGATTTTCTCGCGATCGCGGGAGGTCGGCGAACTGACTCGGACGAGACCCAAAGTGTGTCAGTGTTAACGGGCCCGGCGTGTCTAGCTGTCCTCTTCTAAAATTGTGCAAATGTGTTTAGCAAAAAAAACGAGCTAGTGGATTTTAGCGACAGGTTGTTGGAAGTTGCTTGGTTTATTTTTAGTCGAGTTTGCTTTTTTTTTAGATTAGGTGAAGCAACACGTTGAGAAGGAAGTTAATGTCCTGCAGATTTTAATATGTCTTTCGGAATAATTTGATATAATTTTAATAGTAAAAATATTTTACTATATTTTACAAGAGAATTGAAACACAATTTAAAATGCACTTTTGTGCAAGAAAAAATGGAAAAAAGGTTGATGAATGATGTAAATCTATCTAATTTCTAATATAGCTCTTGATATTATTATTGTAAAATCTATATTACCTTATGAGCCTAAAGTAAAGCCAAATTATTATTATCTTGATAAAATTTGCTATACCTCGAATTTGTAAACCAATATTAAGAGGAAAATTGATATCCTGTAATTTTTAAGAATTTTACCTCTATCAAAGATAATTCGGTATTTAATATGATCAGGAAATCAGAGTAAAGGCAGGTAGAAATATAACTTCAATTACAAAGATATTGCAAGACACAATTATTTAGAATTCTAATCAAATAAGCTATATAATTCAAATATTATTTTTTCGGAGCAAACTGTAAACCTGTATAATAATACAACCACCGCCTTCGTGAATAATTCGTCGCTCACGCGACAAACGATTTTCCTGTCGTCTAATACTATAGTTCGACGAACTATCATCGTCAAAGTGTGTCAGTGTTAATTAGGGAAATAGCCGCTGCTTAACGACAGGGAAGCAAAAAAAAAGAAGCAACTCCAGAACGTGAGACGACGCGGGAGAGCAGGCGGAGTAGTAAAAAAAAAAGAACGAGAGGCGCATAAAAATGATTGCGACATGAAGAGACCGATGCGCGCATCATCGTATCCCTCTCTGATGTATCTCGAAAACTATAGGTGTAACTTTTATTCTGACTGTTTACGTTCCGTTGGCGCGCGCATGCGACGGCTGCAGTGTAGTTATGTGAGCGCCCGCGATTTTTGAAAAGTGGGGATGAACTAGATCTCTCTCTCTCTCTTTCTCTCTCAGCCTCACTTGTATCACGTATATTTTTTCACCTCTTTTTCGTCACAGCGAAGCTGTATTTATCGATAATAAGGACGTCCCAGTCCTGGCGAGATGACCACTGTCGAGCATTGACTCAAAACATTGCGATGTGAAAGTGTTTTCTGTCGCTAATGGGTTGCTGTTGTTCTGTCGAAATCACTTAACGATGTTTTCTTTTTATTTCAGGTCTGTCAATTTTGTGTAAAAAAGAGCAGTTGCAAGAGAGTCATTTGGAAAAATTAGTTTTGAGAAATTAGATTAAAATTAAAAAGGCATAAAAAAAGAGCAGAAATTGATTATATTGTATTAACCAAGCAAAGATTTCAATAATAACATTATCGCTCGTTATCTTTGATTTGGAATTGTAGTATGAAAATATGAAGAAGATCAATAAATTAAGTTCACAGAAGAAAAATTGAATGATTACGTTGCATATGTATAGGATGAGATCAACTACTGATATGCTACTATACAAAAATGCTCGCCAAAAAGATGATTCAAACGCGCAAATTGAATCGTCAAAAATACAATAGAAGAAAGAAAAATCTAAATAGAAATCTCAACTTTAAAGATACGATAGTTCTGCTAAAAACAAATTAAGGAAGCAATTTGAAGAAAACAACATAACAAAAATACGTAAGTTATCGTATAAATTAAAAGACTGTATAATATAAAATAACAATTTTCTTTGATTAGTCATACTATTGTGATTTCAGTTACACAATTTATCTTGCCATTATAAAATCTGATTTTCTTTTTAATCTCAAGATCAAATTATGTGCATGACTTTTAAAATCGTATGAATTACTAATGTTAATAATTCAAAGCGTTCATATCATATACCATAATGTAGTAGTTAAACAATTACTTCCGTATCAAGCATAAACATTGATTTAAATGGTGGTACACCGAGAAAAAAGAATTCGGTAAAATTAACTAAACAGCACGGTAAAGTGAATTCTTGTCACGATTACTCTGTTTTCTGTTAAATGATACTATAATACACTAAAAATAACTAAAAGATTTTAGTTTTCAATACTGTATGTAATATTAATTGACTTATAGTTAGAATAATAAGATTTTCTGGTAATTTTTACTAGAATCGTTTGGCATTTTTTGTACTTTCTTAAATTAGTTAACTCCCACTCTATGATAAAGTAAATGGTACTTTACGTTTTAAATAAAAGACGTTTCTAGCATTCAGCTACCAAAAAAATATGATAACAGAAGACAAAATTATGGTTTTATATTAGCATAACCTAAGTATTTAGTAGTTCATACAATTTTAATTGTATACGATTAACTAAATTTTATGGAAAGTTATAGTTAATAGAAATGCAAACAAACAAGTGATTTCAAGTTAATCGTATCAAGGAGGTGTGTGTATAATGTAAATATTTTAACTCGGCAGTGTAAAGCCTCATCAGTCGATCGCAGAATAGGTATGATGCAGCATGAACGACGCTACTAAAATAGCCAAATATTTAAAAGCATGGGGCTTAGCCCAATATTATGCTACATTCATGGGTAAGTAAAATACTTTAATGATGATATAATTTTAAATAAATGCTTTTATTTAATCTAAAATTATTTTAAATCAATCAAAACAAATCAAAGACACTACGGACACATTTCTGAATCTCCCCGAGATATTTTAAAAAGAGGTGATCGATTCAAACTCCTCAAAAATCGATCATTGATTGAGGTATGTGTCTTACTTTCTCTCTCTCGCTCTCTCTAACTCTGATCTCTTTCTTTCTCTCTCGTTCTGTCTCTCACTCTATCTTTCCGTGTGCATATATATAGCTACAAATTTTACATATGTGTTATACGAATGGTACACCTTGGTATAATGGCTCGATTTAGTCATATTTTCTTTCTTTTCGCTCTCCTCTACCACATGTTATTGTTGTTCTCATGTGCTTTCTCTTCACCACATCTTTTCCCATTATACCAATTCCTATGTTGCCTACATAACGTTTTTTCTTACTCAAAGCTGCGAAGATTTTCGTTTTTGTTAGTCAGTCGTAACTCGGCAACAGCCGCATGTACACGTTAATATAGCAGTAAGTACATCTGGACGAAAAGTTCCTTAATTTCTGTAAGATTTGTATTTTTCAACTCTGTTTCAACTAATCGCAAGATCAGAGACATCTCACTATTTTCTTTCTCGACATTGTGTTATAATATAAGATTTTTGTACGTATCTATAGATTTTGTATTGACAAACATATTTACAAATGTATACTCACAGAGCTCTTATGAACAGAAAGACCCAGATCCACCAAATACAGACAATGATCAACCTGGTGGAGAAAAAGAAGAGCCTCCCAGGACCAACAGTGTTATAAAGTGCGAAATAGATGTATCCAGTGGATCAGAACATATCGAAGATTGTTTAATGGATTACAACCAAGATCTCGTGTGATTCTATTCTATAAACATTTTATGTAACAATAAAAAATTAAATAATAAAAAAGTCTTAAATTATATCGATATGTTTATTTTTTTGTATGCAATTAACCCCTAAAATAATAACAGAATAATTTGGAAAAATATCAAGTTCTTTTTCCAGAATAGCGAACCATCGCAATCTTCAATTACTTAATTATGTATATTTTTAATTAATTTTAAAATTAAAAAGTAATAAATTTGAAAATAATCGATTTAAAATGTATTAGTAATGCATTCTATTAATTGTGATAAGCAAGAAAATGTATTATAGAATATACCACAGTTCGGATTTAGTTAATTTCACCGTACTCTTTTAGTTACTTCTAATACATGTCTAGTTCAAAATATGGAATTATTTACTATTTTTTATAGTCAGTGTAACTAGAATTTCGACTTGTAAGGGTTACTAAATTTTAAGGTTATGCCAATATTGCACCACAAATTCTGGTACTGTTCTAGTAACGGTTACTAGAACTTTCTCTGAGTGAAAAAATTTTATTCTGTAACGATTTTGGGTGTACTCTTATAGATTTCCTTTAAGCATAAATAATTTTACATACAATTAGATTGTGTAATGAACTCATAAAATACATTCAAAATAAGCGTAAAATAAAAACTATAGATATATACACCCAGTTTAGAAAATGATTTACTAAAGTTTTTAGTTATATATTGGTTTCATCGCCATTTTTAATTGTTTCATACAATAAGGTTAATTTTTATCAATGAAATTGTACCAATGGATAAGCGAAAGTAAAGACAATAAATAAAAAAAGTACTAATAATTTTTTTTTTACAAATCATTTAATGTTTATTAAATTAGAAACAAATAAAAAGAAACAAACTTTTATAATTTCAATATTGATTAATTAAAAAATGATGAAGCAATTATTGCCAACAATGTTTGAATAGACTTTTAAAAGAATCACAATAATTTTAACCATTTATTATATTTTTAACGGGAAAATCCTTTAGTATAAATCAACGATAGTGACTTGTTTTTTCTAGCACACGACACCAAGAAAGGATATATGTACCGCATTAGGCTCTTTCTCGTACCAAAAGTTTATCGTCGCTGTACCGTTACAGACATCGATACCGTCGTCCGAATTTTTTACGTTGATCTATCTTTATATAACTGCGTTAATAATGTCTGATCTGTTAATAGCATAATAAAAAATGCGTGGTAATCGATTATAGAGATTTATCTGATAGTTTACAGGTAAATAAACCTATGTTTTTACCGAAATTTGGCCTTATTTTGCATAGCTGTTACTATCTATACTAGGTGGCATAAAGTCTAATATTTGAATATAAAATGTAGTTGTCACAAAAAGTTCAGTTATAATTAAAACTGTTTCCTTCATGGAATTATTTTTATTTTATACGCGTAAATGCATTTTCGTTTATTATTCTTGCCACATTACTATTTAGAATATTGTACATAGAATATTGTATTTGGGTATTAGTTATACAATTAAAATTGGAAAATTTTTTTAATGAGCCCAAAGTTACCTCTTATATATTTCAATAGCTGTGGAAAGGAAAAATCTGCCGATGAAATCTACCTCAAGGTGATGGAATGCATGCAATGCGTGTTTTCAAAACAAAAACATCGGAGCGCACCACCTAGACTCCGCCATCGGCTACCTCTAACACCTAGACTACATACTTGATGTGTTTCAACACCTAGAGGCCAAAAACCACGGAGCGCACCACTTAGACTCCGTCATCGGCTAGCTTGAACACCTAGACGACTTACTTGATCTGTTTCAATACCTAAAGGCCAAAAACCACGGAGCGCACCACTTAGATTCCGTCATCGTCTACCTCGAACACCTAGACCACGTATTTGATGCGTTTCAACATCTAGAGGCAAAAAACTACGGAGCGCACCACCTAGACTCCGTCATCGGCTATCGCGAACACCTAGACGACGTACTTGATGTGTTTTAACACCTACAGGAAAAAAACCGCGGAGCGCATCACCTAGACTCCGCTATCGGCTACCTCTAGCACCTAGAGTACATATTTGATGTGTTTTAACACCTACAGGAAAAAAACCGCGGAGCGCATCACCTAGACTCCGCTATCGGCTACCTCTAGCACCTAGAGTACATATTTGATGTGTTTCAACACCTAGAGGCAAAAAACCACGGAGCGCACCACGTAGACTCCGCCATTGGCTAAATCAAAAAAATTTCTTGATTTCCAATTCTCTTTAAAAAAACAATAGCCCATAATCGAAATTTGAAACAATGGTTACACATATGTATAGAAACCACTGCACTATTTGCATATCATACTTATGTCGCTTGAGCAAACCTTAAAATCACACATAATCACCTGTCACTTTAAAAATTAATTGTAGAACAGTAGACACTCAATGCAGTAAATAATCATTTTACAGCAAACTTTTGTGGAAATTTATTAAAAAACTGCTCTATTTTTTATGTTTGCTAAAATTTTAAGTGTGTTTTTTTATTGCAAGTGTGTATTTCAAGTGAAGGGATATGAAAGCTACATCTGTGCCAAATTTCATGACGATTGGATAATTTTTGCTCATGTTATCGTGCGACAACGAAAAAGCAAATTTTTTCAAGAATAATTTTTTTCCAAAAAACAAATGAGGATAATCTCTTGAAATTTTGACCAAATATAGCCTCCAATTAGTGCAATAATTGGTTAAAATTTCAAATCGATAAATAAAATATTTTTTGAGTTATTAATTTTTGAAATATAAAAAAGTTTTCATTAATAACAAATGACAGAGTAAAGATATTTTAAATTTTAAAAAAGGAAAATATAGGTAATTTAAATACCTTTCAAGAAAAGTTTATTATATTATGTAATAATGGCTATGAGATATGAAAAAATCGAAAAAACTAAAAATTAAAAATCGTTTTTTGGTTATAAGACAACATAAAATCAATAAAATCTCAAATCCATTAGGGTACCTTTACTTTCCCGCGAGACGAAGGGAATAAGCTTTACCTGATGAAAATCGGTTGATTTGTTTTGGAGATATGAAAAGTTGAAATACACACACACTCACATCCACGAAAACAAAAATCATCAGAATCAAGTAATATACACATATATCGCCGCACAACATCTTTTTGAACAAAATTTACAATTTTACAACAACTTTTTACAACATTTTTTTTCCGAAAATTTTTTCACCGATACAAATCTCTTCTATGAGGAAGCAATAAAGTACTAACATGTCTACGATAACAAAGTTCAATAAGTTATTTCGGTAGCATTCAGTCTGATTTAGTAAATATTAAGCACGGCATCTCTTTCTGTCTATTTTTATATAGACAATGGGTTTCTATCAGGAAAAAAGCGTACTTCCATGCGCACATCATTAAATTTAGCGGGGTTAATCCAATGATTGACGTCACTTGAAGCCGCCGGTAATTAATTGGTGCATAAAGTATATACTTAAAAAAAACAACCAATCCAAAGGGTAAAAATAAAGTATAGTTACATTCAACCTCTGCATCATATAAACTTTGTTTCTTTATCAAAAGAAGATGTAGCAGTAAAAAATTTAAGAACCTATTTGTGTTTATAAAAAGAAAATTACAAATGTCGGGAAAGAATGAACGTTGATTGCTTAAAAAAAATATATTAAAAAAATCTTGTTTTTAAAATATAGAATAATTATATAGGCAACGATCTTCAATTACGTAATAAGAAAATCCAGAAATTCAAGGATTTATTTTATGACGAATCAAAACCGTATAAAAAATCTTTCTTATAACAACCAGATATTCCTAATACACAAAAATAATTCGACTTTCAGACTTTTACTTTTGACCTCACAGGAAATCAATCTCCATCTCGGCGCTAGAAAACAACGGACATGGATTATCATCCAGTGGCAGAGCACCACCAAACTAATGATCAACAATGAGGTGTATATATATATATATATCGGCAATTGATTACCTGCATCGAATCGCGCCTATAACGGGGCCTCACTTCGATTCACTTTCGTTCTCCCGACCGCGATCGATCTTTCGCTTTCGCTCGCGTCGCGCTCTTATATGATTGACGGCGCTCTTAATTCGGTCCAGTAGTACAGGTATACATACATATATATATATATATATAGGTATATAGGTGTGTAAGTATACGGTATACGTGTATATATGTATCTCAGTAAGGCGGACGCCTTTCGCTATTTTGAAATAGAGACGCGTGTTTTTTCTCGTTTATTTGTACGCGTCGCGTATAGTTTTAGTAGCTCTAATTATTTGATAACGGTTATTTATGTCTCGCGGCGCGTGGGTTTGAAGTTTTTAATGGCGCAGGATTGATTTTAGTGTCAGTTTTTGTCTCAAATTTGCGACAGTGTAGCAACACAGAGGTTGATTTGCAGACAATAAAATTCTTGGCGCGTGTAAATCTATAGCCTGTATACCGATATACGAAACAGAATAAACAATTTCTAATTTTGAATCTACAGATCATTTATTGTTGTCTAATTATTTAGTGCGTGTGTGGTTCAATTTATCGTTAATAGATCATACAATAGGTTTTGTAATTATCGATGTAAAATAATTAAATAGCTATTATAGTCACTGTTAAAACGATCTTCATTTATTTATAATATTACAGTGGCATAATGTTAAAATCTTTGTAAACATTTTAACAACATTCTTTTAATCTTTTCTTGCAGATAAGAAACCTTCTATAAGATGAAACAAAAGATCCTTTAAATTAAAAAAATTCAACAAATTACTAAAAATATGTTTTCCACCTCAACAATAAATCAAGTAACAATTATCAGTATTTTTCAATCCATTCATAAGCACCCCTCTATACACAAATGTATATTTCAATATAACATTATTTATTCAAAGCTTTACAAGGAAAAGTTGAAAATTTATTACAAGACGAAAAGTTCGTTGCCACGCGGGAGCAGTAAACCATTGTCTCGTTTTCCTTCGATTCCAGAAATCTTTTATCACCTCGTTGTCGATTCGTCGTCCTCTCGCCAGCGACAGTAAAATTCAGTTGCAATCAACAAGCGGCGCGAGCTCTCACTGCGCGTAAAACTCGTGCAACGATGACAAATACAGTGTGCGCAGGTCGCGCTACTCTCGTGCTGCCACACCATATACCTATATACCACTATATAGCAAAAACTATTGGCGGCTCAGCAGTCTAACAAGAGTCTATATCTCTCTTTCTCTCTGTATTTCTGCTTCGCCATCAAGTAAGAGACTATGCGCCTAGGGGACTTTCTAAAGTGTACTACTACTGCCGAGAGGCTTTTAAACTGCCGGGCGAAAAAAGCGCTGTCGATATATACCAGTGCGCGCGGTGAAAGTGGTTTGACGCCGATATATTCTTTTCCGCGCTTTTTTCCCAAGCGCGCACTTTTGTATGCACACAGGGTTCGACTGATTCGTCAGGTGGTTAAGTATATATGTATACACATAAAGAGAGTGTGTGTGTGAGAGAGAGAGAGAATGAGATGTGGAATAGGAGAGAAGGATGATGATGATGATGATGATGGCAGTTCTGAGGCGGCGACATGTGGTGGCACTCCTCGGTCGAGCAAGGCTTTGTGTGCTGCGATTTGTATGCGGTACGAGTGTCAGGTGTATGTGTGTTTTTATTTTGCCAGAAGATGCGGACAAAAGTTATAGTGTCTTTGCTTTCGAAAATGACATGGTTGGGGAATTTAAATTGGTCTACAATTCTATATATAGGAGCTATATATACATGATTAAATGGTTGCTTTTAACGAAATGGATAAGATTAGCATATTGCGCGCATAAATTCATCTTGAACTTGGCCAGACATTTGGGATATTAAATGTCGTGTGAAACTTTTATTTTTGCTGATTATCGCATACAGTTTGTTACTGTTAATTGTAATTTTTTTCTCGAACTAGATAATAGAAACGAGTTAAAGTTAAGAATAATCGTTATGTGATTATTATAAATAATCCTCACATATAAATACAATCACTTTGACACTCTCTAAATTAACTTTACTTCCTATTTAAAAGATTTCATTAAAAATTATCGTTCATGTCTTTTAACTTTAGTTCCCATGATTGGCATTATGCAGTTTTGCAATTCATTCCAATCTGGAAAAATTGACTTTAGAATAGAGATCACTTTAACGAGTGGAAAATCCGCTTTAATTGCAATTTGTTCTACCATCAAAGTAAGCTCTCTTTGGAAAATCAAGCGTATATCGTTTTGTTCACAGTGATTTGACAAAATTAAGTGAATCTTCTGATGGTTGTTAATTGCCGACATTCTTATTCATTTTAAAATTTAGTATCAAGATATTGGAGAAATTACGACGTAAAATAGTGTAAAAAATTCAATTATAATGGTTGAGAAGCAAATCAAATAATTGTACAGAGGGCTACAATTATAATCAGAGATATAAACATAAGATGTAGCAAAATTAATTCCACAATTTTCGTATAATTTATTATCAAAAAATAAATAAAACTATTTTTTTATATTTACATTATTTCTAGATAATTACATCTGACATTTTCTAAATATGAACAGAAATTCCTGGATTCTTCTCCTTCTTCCTTTTTTTCCATCCTTCTCATCCTTTCTCTAAGCTCTCTATTTTCTTCCTCCACCTTAGCCACTTTCTTCTTAAGCCTCTCATTTTCTGCTTCTAACTCCTCTATCTTTTCTCTCCTTTCCTTCTCTTCTCTTCTTCTTCTTTCTCAGATCTTAATCATTCCAGCCTCTCCACTCTCTTTCTCATCTCCCGCAGTTCTCTCTTTTCCTTCTCCTTTTCTCTTTTGAGGCTGTCGATCTCCTTTCTCAACACTTCAACTTCTTCCTCTATCTCAATGATTTTTTCCTCTTCTATTCCACAATTTCCTGCCATCTTCTCTCTTCTGAAACAGAAATACATTTTTCTTGTTATAGACCTCTTGCATAAGACACAAAAAACATCTTACTTTTTATTTTACTTTAACTGGAAATAGGACTGTATCAGATTACGTGTGCACTTGTATAACTAAAATACACAATCAAGTGACATTAAGACGTCTTATTACTCTTATGAGAACACTTAACGTAAGTTTTATTGTTCCGCTAGAAAGTGTTTTCAAGAGAAATTTAGAAAATGTTGTTAGAAACCTTCGAAAGTCTCTCTCTGGACATCTTGGAATCTCTGATGATTGCAGAGACGTGTATATGTTGATATTGCTCATTTGCAAAACCATTGAAATTAAGAAATTGCATTCAACGTTGTTCTATAAATCGCACTCACTCTACTGGACCAACAAAGTATTATCGTAAATTCGCGAAGTAAAAATAAGCTTCACTTTTCCTATAGGCACGTAGTAAAGAAAATGAACTCTTTATTTACGATAATTTTTCAAAGGATATCGTTTTTTTGACATTTTACAGAATCAACATTTTCTCGTGAAAAGCCTGTATTATGATAATTGTCGTACTTTCGATCCAATGCGCAAGTCGTTAACAACCATTCACAGGGTTGCCAAATTTAATACTTCCTTTATACCAAGTATAGTTTCTCGAAAATTACCTCGTTTTCACCTGCGCAATAATTTTTTTCACGTCTTATGTTCGTTTATTTGTACACTCAGAAAAAACGATCCTCCGGTTTCGAAGTGAAATTCCTCCCAACAAAATCATCCTCCTATAAAGAGGGATTACTCCTGCGCAAAAAAATTTCTTCCTGCGTGAAAAATCATCATCTTGCAATAGGAATATTGACTCCTTCCATAGGAAGATATTCTGTTGGCCCTATTTTTAGCCGAAATCCTCCTCCAACAAGCAGATTGTCGTTGGTGCAAGAGTATCATTTTCTGACTGTATATTGATCATAGAACTATACATTAAACATCAACTATAAATAAACATTTTTCATATTTAGCATATTTATTATCCAACAAAGTTCATTAAACTTAAAAATTTTTTTAAATGGTCACGTCTGCACAATCTACATTATGCACTTTTCAACTTTATAGATTTGTTCAATCCATTTTTAAAAGCCATTTCATACACTGCCAGAAAAAAATCTTTTTGGCACTTATCATCGTACATCAACGTACTTAAACTGCTACGGATCCTTTCACTCATCACTCTCATAATCGTTATCATCACACTCAGAAAACAATCTTCCTGTATCAACGAGAATCTGCCTGTCACAGGACGATTTTCAGCTAGAAATAAGGCCAAGAGAATATCTTCCTAAGGGAGGAGGAATATCTGCTTGCAACAGCATTGCATTGTAACAAGAAGAATTCTACCCATTACAAACGAAGAAATTCTCCCGTCGTAAACAGTTTTGTTATTTGCTGAATGGAGGAATGTTCGTTACTGTACAAAAATATAATTACCCTTATTGTACACGCATGATTGCACAAACTTATTTTCCATGATAGCTAATATGAAGAAACATATTAGGGGAATACTAGATACTGAACAAAAAAACTTAAAAAACTTTAAGACGGTAACTTGGAAAATTCGCCAGCGAGAATCGAACTTACAACCTTTAGATTACGAAGCCGAGTTCTTAACCACTCGACTACTAAAGCTTTTGATCATCAATGTTAAAAAAAGGAATATATTTTATGCTCAATCCTTCTCGTTATCAAGCATACAATCCTCCTACATCAAAACGTACAAATCTCTCAACTGTTACCTTTCTAAAATTAAAACTAAAGTAATTAAAGTATCAGCACGATTTATCTAATTATCTTATCTATTTATCTTTTCATCTCATCTTTTTATCTTTATGACCATTTTTTTCATCTTTTTCGTTATCTTTATTTTATCTTGTTATCTCAAAATTATGTATAAATATTCGATCTTGAAGAGGAAAATCCTCTTGTGATAAGAGACAGGATGACAGTTGATGCATATAAGAGGAATTCATTCTGACTGTAGGAAGATTTTGTCTGGAGGAATTTTATCCTGAGTCGAGAGGATCGTTTGTTGAGTGGACATGAAATCATCCTTTGTCGATAGGATAAGTCGTAGGACGATTCGCTTCTCGCAACAGGAAATGGTGATTCCTATAGCAAGATGATGATCTTTTCGCACAGGAGGAATCCTTTTTTGTAGTAGGATGATTTCTTCGGGAGGAATTTCACTTTGAAACCGGAGGACCGTTTTTCTGAGCGTACATTATGCACTTTTAAACTTTAGATTTGTTCAATCCCTTTTTAAAAGCCATTTCTTACACTGCCAGAAAGAAATCTTTTTGGCACTTATCATCGTATATCAACATACTCAAACTGCTACGGATCCTCTCACTCATCACTTTCATAATCGTTATCATCAGTGAGCACTCACCCAAAACCCATAAGATGTGTATTTTGACGCAACGAGACCAACCCGGACTTCCCTCCTCGTGCGTCTCTTTTTCTCACTCTCGGTATACTTATTGCACACGGTGCATACACACCCGCGAGACAGCAACCTACATCCCTCAATGGGGCAATGGTACATGTGCGTGTGGTACATAAACCTGCGCGGCTTGCGTTCGACCTCGCGGGGTCGCATTCCACGCACGCGCGCGAGTAGTAAAGGCGGGCGCGCGTTAAAAGCCTTCGGATTTTTACGAGCCTCGCACGCCAGCAGAAGCAGCAACAGCCTCGTACTTACATATACACACACACATACGTATAAAGCGTCCCCATATATACATGTATAATCCATGGGCGAACGCAAGTTGTCCCGTTACGGGCCCCGAGGGAAAGACTCTCGTCGACGAAAAAAAGAAAAAGAACTACAGCGGTGTGTCTCGTCTTCTGTGCGCGCGTTATCGGTTGAAACGTGCGTATATATACACACTTATTTCGGAGGCGCAAGGCGTGGTATTATGGAGAACACGGTTTGGTTATTATTCAGTCGATGCAGGAAGAGAACAGTGTATACTTTTACTTTGGGAGAGATGACGGGGGTGCAGTGTATAACTGTTTCGTGGAGAGAATGCTCGAAGAGAGACAAATTGGGCGTTTGAGAGAAAGATTATGTTGGGACCGGTTTTTCTGGACATTTTATGACGATTATTATAAGGATGTTTATTAACAAACGGTAGTCGTCGTGGTAAGCTTGGTTTATAGAGGTACGAAAGTGACTGAGATGTTAAAAGAGCGTTAAAATATGACGCAGGTATAGTGAATAAATTGCTTCGCTTTATAAGCCAATTCAGATAAAAGTGCATTTTTTTCGAATGTTGATAATTTTAATTCAGTTTTTAATATAAGAATGGTATATTTTTTATTTTAAGATTTTTAAAAATGAATATTCCAATATCTATACGAATTATGGTAACCCAAAGTAGTGGTTCAATAAAAGTATTTGATTTGAAAAAATTTTAAGCTTTGTTTGAATAACCTTATTTTATTATATATTCAAAATCTACTATTCGACTTTTGAACAAAATTAATCAACGGGCGCGAAAAATTCAGACCATATACCACGTTCAGCTGTTTTTAAATTATTGTAAAACAAATGATAGTTTACTACCTAGATTATATAAAATGATGTTCGAAAACTATTTTCTCTCATAATAATGCTTTATGTACAATAAAATAAATTTATTTTTGAAAATCATTTCTCGTATAAACTATCTTACGGTTTCAAACTTGTAAAACGTGTTTGAACTGAATTCTCATTACTCGGAATAAAAAATCTAGGTTAGATTAAAGTCATACTCAAAGTGAACTATTTAAGTGTCAATCTTTTTCGGATGGTAAAAAGTAACGCAAATAACCACAGTAACTCACCCGTCGACTGCGGTATCCTTGTACACCTCATCGAACATACGACTGGACCTCTGAGATGCAATGATCGGACTTAGATTTTCTTGATCTACAAAGAAACGAGATATAATATGCTGATCTTGATCCTGTCCCTGCTGCTGATACTGTGGCCTCATATGGTACATTTTTTTTGGTTCGCGCAGATAGCTTTGAAAATATAAAGTATGTATAGGAAAAAACCTAGATCGCACTCTCTTTCCACGGTTGCTGATCTACGCCAATGCCGTGGAAATCGGAAGCGAAACGTAACGGCCTGAAGCTGCCGTGACCGCGGCGACGTTTTTCTTTTGTCTTGACGACTGTGCATCGCGCAGATTATAATAGAGTTAACTACGTAAGAGTAAGAGAAGCGGGTGTCTCAACTATATGAAGGTATAGTAATAATGTTGTGAGGGCTCAAACTGTTCGGAATTATGAGAAAGATATTGAAGTTTGATATAGTCATAAATTTTTTGGAAGCAAACTACCATTAATATAAGCAAAATTTTTGACTTTTCGAATATAATAACTGTTCTATAATGATAAAAAATGTTATTCAATGTATATATTCGACTTTGATTAAAAAGTAGATCATTAGACGTATTTTGAAATTATTTATTTCATATACATCTTTACTGAATGATAAATACTGCTAATATTTTACATAAATTAGTACAAATAGTGTTAGACGATAAAAATGTTATTACATAAAGAATTATAGGATCGTTTGTGACACAAATAATAATATTTATTATGGTAATTAAATTTTACTGCAGCAAAATAAGGACAATCTAGGAGTATATAGATTATACCTATAGTAAATACGCTTATATTAATAATCATCCCGCATCATTTCGCTAAAAGAATAAATAATAAATTATATAAAATATATAAATCAAATTACGTAATAAAAAATAATAATAAAAAATTATTTTAATTCGCATTTAATTTCGCTACAAATAGATTTCAATTTTCGTTCTGCGAGTGTAATAATAGTTGTAACTTAATTACTTATAAAGACTCATGCTACTTATACATTTCAAGGTAATTAAAATTAAAAATATTCATTAGTTGTTTAAATACTTGTAAAGACTAAATCTTGAAATTTGCATTTTAACAGTATCTATATAATATCAAAATAATGAATTTAAAGTTCATTAAGCTATTCAACTGGTTTAATATTTTACAAACTCTTTTAGGTCTGACTAGGAGAGGATCATGCCCTCAGATTACAGATTTAGTTTTAAAGTATAAGTATTTAGAAGTAAAAAATAAAGAAAATTACAAAATCAGATTCTCATGATTAAAATAAATAATTTTAAGTTTTAGTTATTTTTGCATTTGTAAAAAATATTAAAGTAAAAAATATTTTGTACATAATCCGTCTATGAGATACGCAATTAGTTACTTTATAACAATGTAGAATTTAAAAATAAACAGAAAGATATTTTTAGCTTGAACAATATTACAAAAATTTTTAGAATTCAATGATATCACGGGGACATTAGTTTTTATTTAAACACGAAAAAAATTAACTTTCTATCCACCAATGTCACGAAGGTAAACTGAAGACCTCAAAAAAGAGAATTAAAGTTTCAGTCTTTAAGGTTGTTCTTATTCTTTTTATTTACGTTTTAAGGATGAGTTTTTCATTTCTTTTTTATTTAAGATTTTAAAAACTAATTAAATTAGAAAATCATTGATTTTTTGAGCTATAATTAAGCTTGTAGAGTAAAAAATATTATGTATAACTTAATGCTATCGAAAATAATAATAAAATGTCCAATTCTTCAAATACCATATAGTCTTTGTAAACTTTATGAAATAACATTTAAATTCAAATATTCTATTTTATTTCATTAAAGTAAGAAAAAGTTAGTGTACTTCAAGATCGATAAATTTCTTGCTTCACACTTAAAAATCATCGGAATATTTAGAATTGAACATCAGAAGTGTAAATGAAATCACGAGTGTCTATACGAAAATTCAACAAGGTCACCGGCCTGCTATCGCTTATACACACGCATATTCTTATAAATATATACACGAACAAGAGGGTAGTGCGTAGGTGTGCGCGCAAATATATGTACGCGCACGCCCATACTAATTTCGTCAAACGTTGTCGTGCATGCCGATCATTTTGACCGTCCCATTAACAGAGTTAGAATAAGCGAACCCGAGCGTTGAAAAATTTACGCTTCTAGTTAAGAACTTCGCGCTTCGTTACGTAAAGAACTGGTTAGCCGAATCTTTGTGTTCACGTGGTTATGTATATATGTACGGGAACTGTAATATACAGGAAAAGCCCGTCGGAAATAAAGGCGGTCATAAAAAATGGGTGTTAACGAAAATTTAACGGCAAAGTGTTGTTTTCGAAAATATTCGAAGTTACCGTCGACATAATAGATCGTTAAGTTTTACAACTTTGGGAATGAGTCACATTTTTTATTTTCTTGTTGCATTGTTTGGTACAATGTATTATATACCGAAAACAATGTTATACTAGCGTACTTTGTAAGCAATGTTATATCCTATATAGTAATGTAAATGATTTCCGAGTTGTCAGTAAATATTAAAAAAAAAAAATTATAGAATTTTGTTTTGACGTGTTTCAGAATAATATATGGATGGATAACTATAAGAATGCATAAAAAGAATGTAGTAAGTATATTCTATTCCAAGCGATCACGTACTTATCTGTAATGGATAGTACAGAACATAAAGATGTCGCCATTCACCAGCGCGTAGCTGGAAGTAGTTAGAAAAACTGTGATAACTGAAATGATATTCATATTTCAATTGTCATAACATTTACAAACTAGAAATTATAATGAAATTGTGATTTGTACGCATTTAATCATTGACATATTTTGTAATTGTTATATATACAAAGCATTATGTAATTACCATAGTTTTTAGACAGTAAATCGCCATAATGTATTTAGAATTGAATAGTCTTATATTTAAATCTTCAGTTGAATATGTAAAAAATTTCACATTATTCTAATCCTACAAAAGTTAAATATACACTAAACTATGTTAAATTATATATTTCTGTATGCCTCCTAATTTTACGAATTTTCTTATACTTCATCTTGAACAGATCTGTCTAAAACGTGATAAAAGAGATAATTATTTTTGGAAATGTGTTCTTTTAAGAGCGATTATTACGATGTAATGGCAAATCTTACTTTGAAATTCCCTCGCTTTTAAGTTTGTCCAATAGCAAGAAAACTAAAGTGTATTCCACTGCGCGGCTTCGGAGTCATAAAGTGTAATTATGTGACTGTCCTAGTCGGATACCGTCACAAAACTCCTTTTATAATATTTTTTAACATATTTATAAAACGTAAAACTGATAAACTATTTAAAATACTGTTGAGGGTCAAAATTTAGTGCCAAATATAGTTAAGCTTAAATGAAAAATAAAACAAAAAAGCTTAAAGGGTTAATTTAATTACGAAAAGTTCAAGTTATGCGATTTGATTTGTTTTGTACTAAATCGGTTATATTAAATTGACAGCTGATATATTTATATTGTTATTCCGGACCTGCGAACAGGAAATCTTATTTACCTCTGCAGAATTTGCGTGTATTGATCGACAAATGTTATTTTGTATGTAATTCTGAAAATAAATAAATATTCTTTTAATATTATAAAATATTTACACATTATTTATCTCTATCGGATATCCATAATTTTAATATTTAAAGATACGTAGTGAAAGCACAACAAAGTATACATCTACCATTGTTAAAGAATGTTTCATATAAGCATTCACATTAAAACAATACCTTTTGCATTTCACGCTCACCGATCGCAACCCATTCGCTCGATAATTTCAAATTTTCGCGGAACAAATACCACCTCCCGGGTCACTTTCTCCGTTACCTGACCGTCTCTAACCAGTATCTTCTTTCTTCTCATACATATATGAGAGCAGCTGATTCCGCGATCCTCCTCCCACGCGAACACACCTCGCGCCTGCTCGGTATGTACGACAAAGACAACCTGAGAGCCACAGACAGGCAACCGTCGAATATAACCGCGCGCGCGCGCGCTCGTGTTATATAGGTATATACATGAATGCACGATGAGCTGAGCACGCTCGCAAGTTTAGCGATAGAGGTGCGAGTGCGAGGGAGGGAGACAGAGCGAATCCTCGGTGCCTGAACGTATACAGTATAGAGAGAGGGAGAAGCGAGCCACTCGAAAATGTCCGCTCGGCGGTCGCGGCGGCGTTTCGGTTGACAGGCAACAGCGCGCGGCGCCGCGGACGGACCGCTGCCTGCTGTTCTTCTCTTTACACCCTGCGTGTCCGTGATATGTGCCCGCGTCCGTAAGCTCCTCGTGTGCGTTCGTCTTCTTCATTTCTTCGGTATATACACGCCGACGCACGGCGGTACCTATATAAAACCACCGCGTGTACATATACAGCGGGAGTAAGTTCGACGGCAACCTGACGTGTGTTCCGCGCGCACTGCGCTCACGGACAGTGCAGCGGTCTCTTGGAGGAAGCCTATAGTTATACCGGACCAGCTGAGTAAAGAGGGTCGACGACGACCTAGCCTCTAGAAGTACTCCTCGAGTGAAGGAGGAGGAGGAGGAGGTGGAGGCGAAGTAGAGAATCGCACACAGCGCTGCGCTGCTGCTGCACACGCACAGGCGCACGACAGAGAGAGAGAGAAGAGAGAGCAGCAGCTAAACCTTGCTGGACTTTTAATATTCTCGCGCCCGCGTGCGCGTGGCATTATGAATTATTGATTCGAGGATATATATATATATACACGCGTAGTGCTGCACGGTGCTCGCATGTGCCGCGTTCAGGTGGCCCTCGCCGTGCGCTGATACCTCCTCTGTGTGTGTGCGCGAGTGTGAGTGTGCGTGTCTGCGTGCACCACTATACGCGACATGGCATCTCGCAGGTGAGTAGTATCTCTCCCTCTCTCTCTTTTATACTCACTGTGTATACGTGTATGCTTTTGCATGTGTGAATATATATATATGTATGTGTGTATGTTACTAATTATATACAGTTCACGGACTTTCCACATAGCGCGTCTATACGCTTTCTACAGACTTCGGTACTCTGTGGTTAAACACTGTACGACTATATTCCAATATATTACCCTTAGCCACAGAGTATCGAAGTCCATAGACAGCGAACTACGTTTTTTCTCTGACGGATCGCGGACGCACGGTGCACGACGCGCTATGTGGAAAGTCCGTCAAAGCTGTTGAGAAAAAACATTTCTATACATGGCAGCGATATATGGCAGTCAGTAGATTTCTAGTGAATTTTCAAGACAACGGTGCACCGGTTGCGAGGTAGCTCGTGGTCCCGTACGGTGGCGCAATCAATGTAGATACTAATGCTTTCAGTCATTCGGATGCTACTGACATTAGCGGCCGCAGAACTTTTCTTATCCCATTCAAATTTTCATAGGTCCTCACTGACCAAAACCCTTTTTTTAACAGAAAAATATAAAACGCGTTCTATATTGGATTTATGGTTTTTTATTCCGCATCCTAATCTCTAAGATTATAAAATTTAAAATGTATCGTAAATTTCATTAACTAATCTCAATTCTGTGAGTTTTCGATGTTTTGATGATAGTTCAATATCCGTCTCATATCGTATTATTATTATTGAAAAGCCAAAACCATAAAAATGTTATTAAAATGCTATTCCCTGAAAAAAATTTATATTTTTTTCTTTACAATCAATATTTATTACATATAAAAAAAATTATTTACGTGGGTTAATTTCATTCAATAAATTTTAAAGTTGTTTTCCATTGTTTAATGTATTCCTCTTTAGTACTCACTTTAGTACTTAGGCTTTCGTTTAGTATACATTCTAAGCACATAGTATTACTTTTATTTACATTAGAAACAACGTCATAGCAATAACAGGTTTAGAAAAAAAATGATAAAAAATTATTTTAAAATTAACAAAACTTTAAGTCAATTCTTGGCACCTATAATAGTTCAATCAAATGGATCCTTCTATTTGATCAAAAGTATACTTTATTTGATTGAAAAAGTATATCAATCTGATTCACGTTTTGACAAATTATTTTCATAATAGCAAATTAATTTTCCAATGTTGACGATTTGACAAGATTTTCATAATATTTCATGCATTCTTTTACATTTGTAAACATTTGCTTTCTTTACCTTCATGCAGCCAAATGAATCTTTAGGATTCTATCGGTGAATCAATTATTTGAGGCGGGGTTTTATACTGAAACTCGAACTATAGATAAATCCTAGGTAGACCAAAGTGGACTCGTGGATGAATAATACCAAGATATCTGAATAAAAATAGACCTCACATCGGATGCTGCCAAGCCGGATAAGGTCTAGGAAGAGGAAAATTGGTACACATATAATAAGATGCAAATGAAATAAAAATGAACCTTTAAAAACGTAAAGCCGCTGGGACATACGAGGTCCAGGAACAAAAGGCTACGTAGTATCAGTGGAAGAAAAAGTATAGTATTTAAAAAACAAACCAGAGTAGCTAGAGCCCTAGAGGGCGTACAAAATTCTCTCGCAGAAAAGAATTGTAATTTTGGCACGTGGCAAGAGGGTAGCGATATCAAAATTTACCCTGCAACCAATGTAGCCGCAGAGGCGTGAGATCTACGTAGAGGAGCGGCACGCGAAGAAACTTTTATATAAAAATCCTATTCGAGAACTGTTCTTTTATTGATATATGGGGAATTCTTCGGAAACTTCGCCCTAAACTGGTTCCAAAAAAGACCAAAATTAAATTTAGAGGCACACCTCTGAAGTATTTTTTTTCTTGTTCTATGGGTCATAGAAGAGACGATAAGAACTTGGCGCTAGAGAAAACATCCTTGTAACACCCTTTTATCGTTAAATCAATTTTTTTATGGGAATTTAACATTTAAAATTGACAAAAAATAGTCATCAGTCATCAAGCAATAACATTCGAAATATGTTAACGAATTTGTACATTTTACTAGTTAAAGTACAAGGATAGAGCTTTCATTTAAGCTAAAAAATTGTTTGACTATTTAAATGCATGTAACTTTGTACTGAATTGTCCGATTTAACAATTTTTAGCTTAAATGAAAGCTCTATCCTTGTACTTTAACTAGTAAAATGTACAAATTCAACATAATAAATGTTAACATATTTGGAATGTTAATATTGCTTGATGATTGATGACTACTTTTCGTCAATTTTTTCCTATGTTAAATTCCCATAAGAAAAATTGATTTGACGATAAAAGGGTGTCACAAGGACGTTTTCTTTGGCCCCAAGTTCTTATCGTCTCTTCTATATGACCAATAGAACAAGAAAAAAATTACTTCAGAGGTGTGCCTATGCCTTCAGAGGTGTGCCTCTAAATTTAATTTTGGTCGTTTTTGGAACCAGTTTAGGGCAAAGTTTCCGAAAAATTCCACATATAAGCAATTGAATATTACGTAGCGCGCTTATTATCGTTTCTGTTTGAATAATAATACTTTAAGGGGCTGTACCTAGTAGGAGACCTACTTTATGCATTAATCCTGTTTTATGAGCGAGACATGTAGACATAATTAATATACGAAAAAAGCGATTTAGGTCTTAAACAAATTCATTTGTCCTGTGCAGCCCAGTAATATGTCGTTCTACAATGTTTTTAAAATTTTGCTTCAGGGATCGACAAAGGTTTAAAGGTAATCATATGACATAATTCACACAATAGATTTTGACTTTTATAGCTACTACTAGCTACTACTAACTAGTTTTCTGTTAAAATAGTTTTGATCAGTGATGGCCTATGAGAATTTGAATGAAAGCCTCAGTGACTTTATTTAATTTAAGGTGGCTCCGGCGGTTTTTTAAAAACATAAGAATCTAAAAACAAAAATCCTAATCGAAAGCTGAAATTCCAAGTTATTTAATGGAGTTTGTCCCGAATAGGGTCACCGACTAAATGGAAAAGGAAAAAAATGTTGAAATTCGTTGAAATTCGTACTTTTAAAACAGGCTCTTATGGGAGAAGAACAGTTTTTAAGTATTAATTTTCGTATTGTAACTTGAAAACACATAAGTTCTTCAACAATAAAGTGCAAATAATTGTTTATTATCTATAGTTTACAATGGTATGTTGAAATCTGACGATCACCAACCAAATTTTCAAGAAGTCTTTATGCATAAAATAAAAAATCGTTCTTACTATGTATAACATACACTAGCAGGGCCGTAGCATTTAACCAGTATTAATGAATAACATTCTTATTTTTAACGTTGCAGGGTGCTCAAATGGTTAAGAATACCTTATAACTTGTCATTAACTAAATTTTATTACAATTTCGTCGATTCTCTAAGTAAAAATACAATGCACCTTAAAAGCCCCCCAATGATACTACGGCCCAGCGCGCCGGAACCATCTTAAGTACTTGATTATGAAGATAAAAATATTTATAAATATATGTATAAAGATATTATGTATATACATCGCTAATAATACAAATTTTTGAGTCGCATAGTATTTACGGCGACCGCGCCATCTAACGGAACCGCGGGCTACCGTGCGCTCGGAGCACAGCTCTTTAAAAAATCCCTAAACTATTCTGGCAGTCACTAGATTTCTAGTAACTACCATATCGCGGTCATGTTGAAATGTTTTTTCTCACAAAGTTGTTATACGCACACATACTGCACTGCTGCTAAGCAGAAATAGGTGTGCACATGTAGAACGATTTTCGCCTGCTCTGTTCTTCCTTCTTTCGCACGCGACTCTCGCTTTTGTTGTGAGGAGAAGTATCAGTATACGGGTATACTCATATATAAGTAGTATAGGTAGGTATGTAATAGCTCTATACACACACACATAACTTGTGTACAGCGTACACACGCCGCACAGTGGGAAATAATGGACAAAATTCTTGTGACACGTCAATTTTGCATCAAATTAAATAATTTTTTTTT
>JAWWEQ010023500.1:0-27523 GCA_035583055.1 Torymus tubicola | reverse complement strand
TACACATCCGTTCTATCTGCGAAGACCGGCGAGGAAAATGAAATAGGTTAATTTTAAAAGCTTCCCTCTCCGAGGCAGAAAAGTTTGTAGAGGTTCGTCCCTCTCCCCTTTTGCAGAGAAGTGGGTTTGCATCGATTCTCTCCAGTCAATAGCAAAACAAATCTTCTCTTCCTCTCTCTCTGTGTCTCGTTCGCTCGTCTCTCTTTTTTTGCTTATTGCGCCGTTTTTCGTGATTGGATATCCGTAACCGTTAGTCCTCTCTCTCTCTTCTCTCCTCTCGTAAGAAATTAAAGCCGACTTTATTGAATATTCATGGCTTGTTGAGCGGATCAGCCCCGCACGTGCGGTATATGTATCTATCTGTATATACGTGTGTACAAGAGGAATTCCTTCGTTCATCACGATCATACTCTATATCCTCTTTACCTATGATTAACGATAGAGGATAATGTAATAATGACTAACTTTTACATATATGTAATCTTCAATCATTTTCACGATATACGTATATATACTTGAAAAAGCAACGTCATCATACATTTTATTTCCATATCACATTATACATATCTACGTTTATAATCATGATATATTCAATTACGCAAATCAGAATATTATCAATTAATATATATATGTACAAAACGTTCAATCTCTACATCAATGACGCACGACGCGCACGGTCTATCAATTAATATAATACCAGTTTTCTGGTAAATCGGAAAATTTTATCACCAAACGCGTGGCTATAATTATTCTTCTCGCGAACCTCGCGCGGCGGTAGCAACATCGCACGCTTAGCCTATACCGAAGCGGGCGTTCGCGTTATATCGATCGACGGGGAAGGGGGCAGAGGAGGGGGGTAAATTCATGAAATTCATCCGCGCGCTTTGTAATTTTCATCCCCCCTGTGAGCCATCGAGCGCGAGTGGAAATTCGGGAACCAGCCGACAGGGCTAAAATTAATCAATCCCCGCGCGCTCTTCTCTCTGCCCTCTCCCCGCTACCCCCTTCTCTCTCTCGAGGGAAGGCCTCAAATTGTTAATTAAGATTTCCCGATATACGTTGTGTATATATATAGGTATGTATAACGTCCGCGTGTGTATTCTCTTGAAAAATGCAATGATAACGGGCCACATATCGTATATGTATATATGTATATGGAACGCGTAATAACCTAAAAGTGTCATATATGCTAGAGTGAACGAAACTGTGCAGAGTTCGATAACTCGCGTATATATGTATATACTGTAACGTCGTTTTTGTCGAAGGCCACGCGCGAATGAGTGAGCGAGCATAGCGTTGGCATCTAATTTTCATTAATCCGGTCGTGTTCTTTGTCGAGAAATGAATTTACCGAGAGAGAGGGAGAACGCGCGGACGACACGAGAGCACTTTGCTTCCCCCTTTTCTTCTCTTTCTCTTTGCTTTTTTTTTTAATTACTGTGATAATAAAGTGATTTTCGTTCGCCGCG
Organism: Torymus tubicola; assembly: GCA_035583055.1. Taxonomy (NCBI): domain Eukaryota; kingdom Metazoa; phylum Arthropoda; class Insecta; order Hymenoptera; family Torymidae; genus Torymus; species Torymus tubicola. The sequence goes on along the minus strand of JAWWEQ010023500.1, from coordinate 26,054 downwards.
TGAAGACGACGACGTCGAGCGAAGGGCGAGAGTTAATTCGGTTTAGCAACGAGGTTCTTGCGAAAATTTGCGAGGTTGTTGCTGATGTGAAATATCATTTGTTGAGTACAGGAATTTTTATAATCGTACAGTTGTACATATTAATATAATAAATTATGTAAATTCGTATTTCTCATGATTATTTAGACGTAAACATATATAACAAGATATACATTAATATTAGATTCGTCAGACTAAAGAGACATAATTACCGAAAAAAACCAGTCAAAGACAGTCGTAACCCTCATCTCCGAACGCGGCCATAAACCTCACTCACATTTCCCCTTCGTTCGTAAATCACGATTATTTACAATCCACTGTCCCCTTCACATCTCCATAATCAACCTTCATATCAATAAAGTCAGTGAAAATAACCATACAATAATAATTCTCTGGCGTTTCTCACAACACCACAGTATCTTCTTCATGCTACGCCAGAGGTTAATTTGAATTTCCAAATGAGCCCCAGCGAAAAAGCTTCTCACTCGGCCTCGCGCACTCGCATACGACAGCAAATGTAGTGCTGCCGCGTTCGCGCGGGACGTGCAAACTGGGTCGAACGATAAAAGTCCGTTCAAAAGCATCGAACGCGCGCGCGCGCGCGCGAGCAAAAGAGAGACGAGCACGCGTATGTGTGTTAGCATGGATGCACATACACATACAAGTCGGAAAGCGTTTGCACTTGATAGTTGACGGCGTATATGACACAGTAAAATGGGAAATTAAGTGGACCATTCAACGCGGGCCTGGCGCACAGCACTTTCATTGCGCTCTCACGCGAGCTCGCGTCTGTTTCATTTTCCGTTCACCCCCTACTACTACTCCTACTATACTACTACTCGTTCTCTTTGCTCTCGCGTAGAAACAATCCGCAGTCGAGCAAACACGACGCTCTCTCTCTCTCACTTGCGCGCTTTTTCTTTCTTTCGTTCGTCCGGTCGTTTTTTTTTACAGAATGAGGAGTGGGTGAGTTCGTGTTTTCCATCGCGAACTTTTCACGAGCTGTAAAAAATATTTATGGGCTCCACGATCGTTTTCACTGGCCAAGAACACACAGAATCGTTTTTTGTTCCTTTCTTTTATAAGGGACGCGCTCGGTCTCGCACCTGCCAGCTGTGAATGGATTTTTTATGATTAGCGGTGGGTGGAAAGGTTGATCGACGTGGCAAGTGGCCACGGGGATGGTAGTTTTTTTTTCTTTTATACAATCAAAGCTGTGGATTCATGTGTATACGTGAAGAAATGTAATTTAATGGTTACAGTAGAAGCAAATATATATATATAATATGTAAAGGAGAAAAAATATTATTGTTTTTTAAATGTTCGAGAAAATGCTCATATACAATTTACTGTTTGTAGTGTCAAATTCTTTCTACGAATTTCATAGTTAAATCGCGTAGTTACAATGTTTCTACGGAATGTCGCCCCCTCATGGTGCGTCAGAAAATATAAGTAAACTTTACAGCAACAAATATACTATAGTAATCCAGTGTACAGTTTACTATACACTGGAAACCACGCGGTATATATATGTGTAACACAACATTTTTCCAACTTTTGTCTTGTCTCTAGCCAACGTTGATATATAGTAACAGCTACAAAGACGATTTTTTCCCTGGAGTAACAAAAAAAACCACTTTACTATTCACTTTCATCAACAAAATCAGCTATACATACTTTGCAAAGAGAAAAAAAGAAACTTACATGTTCGACCCTGTATTTTTCAATTCCTCTGAAAAATCCGTACCAAACAACATGCGACTCTCTAACGGAAAAATCGCCTAAGTCGATTTACGCAAATTTATGTAAAATTTACAGAGAACCACGCATGTCGCTGTGTGGTGTGTCTCTTTTAAAGTTCGCACAGCGTAAACGTATGTAAATTTCGTCCCTTTGAGGTTCCGCGCAACGATGACTTTTTACCCTGCAGGCGTAGTACGCGCGATGACCGAATGACACGTGATTTTTTTTTTAAACGCATCACATAACTGCCTACCGTTATTTCGTTTAATTAATGCTCTTTTCAGCACTGATGCTGTTATTAATTATTTCATTATCGCTTCATTCGGTTGGACAGATTTAATACGTTTCTTCGAGATTTATATACAAACGTTGCTAACTGTTTGTTATTTTATAATAAGGCACATAATATTACAATCGCAAAGGAATTTTTGCTAGGAGAAATTTCTAACGATCAATTATTACACATCCGCGTGTATTTGGCGCGTACAAGCGCGACGCTGAAAACTCTATTAAATTACGGTAAAATTAAGTGCGCACACACAGAGAGAGAATCCCGTGATGTTTTAGCACGTTGCCGGCCGCTGGATTTACTTTACGCGTTAAAATTAAAACGTGCTCTGACGGAATAAGTTGATGAGTATATATAGTGGGTAAACATTGTGCCCGTAATCTATATTCGTTAACCTCACTGTTATAGCCTGCGAGGATATTGTTACCGACTGGATATACGTAGTAGTAAAGTATTGATTAATGCGCAAAATATAATCGTAAATTGAGAGCAAATATTTCCTAAATAAAAAAAATACGCGTGGAAGTTTTTCAAAGAAACTTTCTACGTCTACACTGTGTATGTACACACTGCGTAACGTGTTTGTAAATTATGAACCTAAGAGGGATAAGTGAGAGAGAGAGAGAGAGAGAGAGAGAGAGAGAGAGTACTTGGCATCGTACGCAGCTAAATTTCATAATTAAAAACTACTCCAATTTGCTATGTTATCATTCCGTAACTTTACTAGGTAAGCCTAAAAAGAATACTCACAACCAGTTAGAAAAAGAATTATCATACACGTGCCGTCAAATTTTTCTTTCTATCATTTAAAAGAAAATATCTCAAACCCAATTCTCCCACCACAGTAATCTCAGCACGCGTGTGTAATTAAAATCGACTGTTAATTGAATGCTATATCCAACCACTCACCTCACGTCTTGACTCACGCGCGTGCTCGCGTCTCTTCCTATCTATCTATCCACTGGCTGTGAAAATTTAATGCGCGCGGGATCGAGAAAGAGAAGAAACGATATACGAGAGCTTCTTCGGGTACCATCATGTCGGCAATTAGGAAGCATATAACCCCGAGTAATTAGTCTACCCCCACCTAATAATTATCATCATCGTCGTGTCGCGTATATATCGTGACAAGAGGAGAACTTAAGAGAATGTGTAGAACTTTCATTCACCGCGTTAACACATTTTCCGCTAATTGCCGATCACTTACACAGAAATTTTCGGACTTACGGTGTATATACGGTACACATATACATGTGTGCGCATCGTCGCTCCGCTTGCAACCGCGTATTAATTGATACGTATCTGGGTCGCTGTTTTATCTATTGAATCAGGTCACGGGTGAGCGCGCGGATAGAGTATATAGGTAATGTAGAGTGTGTGTGTGTGTGTATGTAAATAGAGCGCATTGTACCAGGGGGATTTTTAACGCCTAAAGTTATATATCGTACATACACGTGCCCTTATATTCTAGCCGCTGGCATGTATACATAACAGGGTTAAGTCCTCGTTAACATTATGCACACGTGTATGTATGTTGTGCACTATTTCCGTTATATTCAGTCAATTTATATATCGTATGAGATCAATTCTTTGAAGTGCAATTCAAACACGTGCAGTTTATGAGCTTTGAGATGTTTACGTGTATATTGTATAGTTGCTATACGAAATAATTTAAGACATGATGAGTTCAAAGTGGTTATCGGCTAGTCGAGCGTTATTGAAGAGGATAAAACAGAAAAAACACGATAATCGGGGTTTAATGTACCGTTGTCTAAAAGAATATTCTATTATTTTGTTTTTGTACATTTCGAGAGTACAAATTTCAAATAATAGGTAGGTCATGTAATATAAATGTATACATATAAACAACACGATCAGTATGCACGTAGTGAAATTCGAGAACCTCGCGGTAACTATATGCAAACTCAGCCGCGTTGCTTCCTTCGTCGACCTTCTTATACAGAAAGAAACTCCCTTCCGGTTAAAGCCCAAGCCTTAAATCTGAAAACTGGCTTAAAAACTACAATCCCCTCTCGAAGAAAGCGAGCATGCCTTCTCTCTCTCTCTCTCCCTCTGCGACCCAGTTTATGACTCGTATAGTGTGTGACATAAACGCGAGTGCTTGGAAGAGCTTCATCGGCCCATACATATATATATATATATATATATATATACATATGGTAGCAGACGCATTACCGTTGGCATGCACGTTTCGCGTTGCTCGCGCACACGCGGCGGGGATAGCAAAAGCCGACGCGAGAGAACGAACGAGAGAGAGAGAGAGAGAGAGAGAATCGCACGCCGCACGACGTGGGAATTGAATTACGTGTCCCGTGGCGAAATGAGCTCCTGTTAGTTTCGAGTTTCGGCGCTCTGGCAATCGGAATACAAATAACGCGCATTATCCAACCAACGTCTCTTGCTATATATGTATAGTCACGTTATTGCTGCTACTGCCCGGAGGAATCGAAGTTTGCACGCGCGTTAGGGAGAGGTTGTACATGCGAGTTGTTGCGACTTGTCGTGGAATGCCGCGCTTGAACGATAGAAAGTAAGTGAGTGAGAGAGAGAGAGAGAGTCAGTTGATGTCCCGAGGGTAAGTATGGCTTTAGGCGATGGACAATTCGATGGGATGTGGGTGTAGTAGAGTAACGGGGGGTTTGAAAAGCGTGGGTGTCTTTTGTAAAAGTAGCGATGACTTGATGGGGATGATAGTAAGTTTGACGGGGTTGTAGGTAGTTTATTTATCTGGGATTGTAGGTGGGTAAGAAAATTGAGTGAAGTCGAGAGGATAGAAGTTCAGAGGATTTGTTTGAAGATACGAGCAGAATTTTAATGTGAAAACATCAGTGAACTTTGATTGCTTGTAAAAAGCATATTGTTAAGAAATCTCGAGTACAATGAGATATATATAATGAAAATATCGTGCGCTCCATACACTCCTCTCCTATACAAACCACAAGCTCAAACATTAACGGATTCTCCATCCAACAATCCGAAATCCCTTCCCTAAGTAAACGGCGTTACCTTGCCCGTCAATTCCCCAAGCGCGCGCACACGCGCATAGCCCACAACCTGAGCTTAAACCACAATCTAACGAATTCTCACCCTCACTCTCTCTCTCTGTCTTTCTCACAGAATGCCTAACGACAACACAGCGGTGTGCGGCTGCGGCGTCGTTCTAGACCTGCCCAAGTCGCGCAACGGTATGACTGCAATATCGATGCGCAATTTCACCATTCTTATACCAAAGAGTGGTAGCAGAACGACAGCTGCATCAGCCGGTGGTCAAAGTAAAATCGAAGGTCGTGCTGCTGCTAAGAAACCATCTGAATTGGAACAGCAACAGCAACAACAACAGCAGCAGCAACAGCAATCGCAACAAACGATAAGTAGAAGCAGAGGACAAACTGATACGGGGAGTCCGAGTTCTGGTGTTGAACAGACTAGTAGTGGTAGATCTGGTAAGAGTAATAACAAGAAGGATAAGAGGATCAACTCGTCGAGAAGGACCAGAAGCGCTGAGAGAGCAGAGTCTCATTATACGTATATAGGTGAGTTTTCTCTTTTTTTTTGGTTTGGGTTTGGAGGTTGTAGTGTAGAGTACGTGGTGTGAATTCGCACGGGGGATTCTATTTTGTAGCTTGCAAGGAATAAATTTAGTGTTCGAAAGTGAAATTTACTATGGCTTATTGAATTTGATAGTTTTCGGGCTTTTAATATAGTAGTTAGAAAATGGTATTCTTGGAAAATAGAAGTTTCTTACCTTTCTAAAGTTTACGTCGAGTAAAGTTTATTTTTATTTCTATACAAGTTTCGTCATGGGAAATTCCTTTAAAAGGTGCTTTTTCTAGTTTTCCTTTTTAGTGGTTTAAACCATATAGAGTGTAACGAGTACCGGCAGTAAAATAAAATGATCAATTGATTTTTAGAATGTTTAAACAAAACTGATATTGATAACTTGCCAACAACACAATATCGAATAAATAACCATTTTCATTCTTCCGTTACGACCTTTGTCAATTTGAAATGTAATTTTAAAAATGTCAAACGACAAATGGAATTTCAACTTATTGTAAAATAAATCCAAACTTTCTAATACAACTGTGCAGTATCATCAATGTAATACTACAAAAAAAAAACTATCGGAATTTCCCAGTGACGATATTCAGAACAATAATAATACTACAATATTCCAAGAATCCAACATCAATTAAACTCGACATCCTCTCGAATAAACTTTGCATCAATATCATTTTATTGGCAGCGCGCGTCGTTTTATCAAGATGCTCCGAATATCTTACATACTCATACTGGAGCTATAAACCAATTAAACTTCCGGCGGCGTTCCAGTGATTTCCTTTGGTGCGATTACTTTTTTTAACTCTTACATTACACATACCCTTACGGAGCTCGATTAAAGCCTCTCAAGGTGAAATTAAAACTCTCTAACGCCGGGACCAAAGAGAGAGAAAGTCAATCGCGCGTAACCCGATTTACCGAGGGGTGGGGATCGGATCAGTAGACCCTCGCGATAAGTGTAGTACGTGCTTACGAGGAAGAGAGAGAGAGAGAGAGAGAGAGAGAGAAAAAATACTTGCCAAGTCGGCGAAAAACCGTCGTCAATCGATATCTATTTTTATACCCCAAGTAGAAGGAAATTCATTCCCTAGCAATTACAACGTTGAAAACATATATACACACATACATGTACATACACGTGTAACGTGTTTTCAGACTCGGGTTCGAGCATCGTAGGCTCGGGTATCCGGGAGAATACGATCGCAGAAGCTCTTTACTGTACCATCGACGACGACGACGACCTGTCTCAGCATCAGTCGCAGTCGGCGACAACGGCTACGGGGAATGGAAGCGGAGGTAACGGCTCGAGCCAGCAGCAGCAGCAGCAGTCGGCGAGCACACAGCAGAACAATCGACCGCAGCAGCCTGTCTACGCTGTACCCTCGATGACCTCACCCCCGCCTACCTACGACGTCGCCATCGCCAAGTCTTGGCAGGTGAGTTGTGGCGTAGGTAGAACGGGGATTATATATATAGGGATGGTATAAGGGATGTGACATTGTTGTTGTGTCGGTGGGTACGTCGTATCTTGAAGATTTTAAACTTAAAGGTTAAGATTTTAATATATTAAAATTGAAGGTATAGACATGTAAATATTAGCAAAATTGTAGGTGCAAACAGAAACTATGTATACACGTGTATTCCTTTTACTACTGTTGCTGTTTACGCTTATGAAAATTTCACGAGGTCGGAAAGTCATTCGCGTATAGTTACATGTACAATCTCGTGTCGTCGTCGACGGTTCTATTAACAAAGTTAGCTTGTTTTTCTTAGCGAACACTAATTCAGGGTAAGCGAGCGGAGTTCCACGTGCAAACATATATATGTATATATACACAACAGAATTGCGCGTTGCTAAAATCAAATATTTCCCACGCCTTGGAAGTTTAAACAAGCACAATATTATTGTCAATCACTCGTAACAGCAGCAACACAGGGGTTATGGAAAACTTATACGAAAGTACTGGGGCTCGCTTGTTATGTATTGCATTTTCAAAACAATATTATTTTTATTTTTATATAACCAAATATATGGTAAAAAGGTTTTTCTTAGGTTTAAGATATATTTATATATGTACAACGGGTGGTGGAATTTAATTTTAGTTTAATATATACGAAGACTAACTTTTTAACCATTCTCGGGCAAATATAAATGACTTGTTGAACCACGACGTTGAAGCTAGAATTTATAACGCTTCTAGCATACACCGGTAAGGCGATATTTTCTCTTTTATGATTTACAGCGCAATAAGTCAAGCAAAAACAGACTGAATTTTTCATTAGATAACGCACGATAAATCTATTGTGTGATTATTTACACTTTATGCCTTATAAAACAAAACCTTTTTTTCTACTCTAAATCTAACCTCTTGGTCCATCCAAAACCTAAAGCTTATATAGCCAATAAGTCAATAAAAAAATTGCCACTCTAGAAAAGTCATCCTCACTTCAACGCTATACCTACGAACGCAAAGAGAATTATGAACTCGTTAAAACTCTACATAGCACGCTCGTAAAGCATCGTTAACGAGCCCTAAAATACGCCGATATCTTGCTCTCTACCTCTCCCTCCCACTACCACCTCCATCTCTCCGCAACATGCCCGCCTATAACAATTCGACTTGCACGCACGCTCTCGAGGTAGTAGTAGCAGCACTTCGCGCGCAGTTTGCCACCACCGACTGGAACATAAATTCCCGGGAGCTCCAACGCCCATCCTAATTCCCGTTTGGTCCGTGTTATCCGTTATATACGTACTGTACATGCGTGTACGTGTGTATGTGTGTGTGTGTGTGTGAGAAGCTCCCGAAGGAGAAACTATACTCCTCCGCGGCTCATACGCTGATGTGTTCTATCTCGCGCGTGGTGTGTATACATGTGGGATCGTATAGGTGTAGAGAGAGGTTTATGTATGCGGATGGTGCATCGTTAAATTGGACAAAAATTTGAAGAGGTAGAGAGAGGAGGTTGAAATATGGTGGATTTTTTATAAGAGTAGCTGCGATGTATATAGGAACCGGATGGTTATGACTTGGGGAGTGAAAAGAAAGAGAGGAGATACGATGATGTTTCGCGTTTTCAGATTGATTTTTAATGGAAATATAAGGGGGAAAAAACTGAGCGTAGATAGTACTGGTCTGACAAAGCGTTGTCACGATGATATACGGTATCGTATGTGTATATATCCGAGCTTTATATATATATATATATACACACACGAGAATTCATTTTTTTTAACGTACATAAAAAAAGAATTGCGGTCGAAAAATTAGAAGATATGGGAGGAATATTTTCGTGCATCTGAAGAAGTTTAATGATTTATATTGTACGTATAAGGAACTATACAAAAATCAAAATACATAGAGAACGCATTATTATCGATGAAAATTTAGTATGCAACGAAACGATCAATCAAAAACTGACATGTCAGTATGTATATAATATTTAATCCATCATTTTTTCCCCACAACATTATTACCATTAAAATCATTGCACATGTGTGTATCTATCTTTTTCAATTTCACCTTGAAATTTCAACGAAAAAAAGAAAAAAAGAGAAACAGATAAAAGACAATAAATCAAGAAGCACACGCGAACCTTCACACATACACACATACTACGATCAACGATCACGGCAATCCTCAAATCCTTAAAGACTTTAAACACGAAACAGCTCTATATCTCTCTACCAAGCTCGCGTTCGCACACAATACGTCCAAATCTCCAGCTATTTCGCGAGCACTCGGAAGCACTCACACGCACGAGAACAAGGAAACGGTATATAGGGAAGAAGAGAGAGAGAGAGAGAAGACAACGTAGACTAGACGTCTTCTCTCTCAACGACGACGCGGAAGCGAGCCGGAGCCGGATGAGTTATGCGTGCGCGCATCTTCTTATACTCTTTGCATGTATAGGAAGAGAGAAGGGAAGGGATACGCGAGCGTTGAAAAATGGAGCTCTTTGTGCTGCGCGGCTTTTTATCGTAATTTATAGAGCTCGAGCCTTTGAAGTCCAAGAGAAAGAGAGAGAGAGAGTTCGATCCAAGAGTTTAACGAGAGTATACGTGTATGTATATATGTATGTAGAAAAAGAGCGAATTTCAGTCTAATGCTCGAGGTCGTTCTCATTTCTCGAGCAAGCACTTTGTGTACATATATATATATATACACGTGCGCGTCGGCGGAACCAAGTTTGAGTTTATATCACTGCAGCTATCGTGTGTATATATATTACAAATCCAACTGTTCACGTATCTATATATATATATACACGTGAACAGTTGGATTTGTAATAGCGGGAGAGTGTGTGCACAGAGTTTTCGAGAGTATGTGCAAGACTTGAGCTGTGCGAGGTTTGTAAGTGCACTATACGTAACAAGGTTAGTTTATAGTACCTTTTCATTGTTACATTGCGTTGGTGAATGTAATATAAATAAGGGAGCGTCGGGCGGCTGATTATACTCGGTGGTTTCTACTTGGTTGTTTGGAAAATACAGGTCGGTCGTGAATTATATATGGATTATATTGTTACAATCGTTGCACAAATTCTATTTCGTGTGTTGTGTGATGTATATATATCAGAATAATGACTCGACATTGTTATTAATCAGCTGCTGAATTTTACTTACTGAAAATAATTCCGAAAATCCTAAAAATAAGCCAGCTGGTTGATTAAATCAATCAAATTAACAAAACCTGGGGGAGGTAAACTTGAAGTAATTTAGCCAACTTTTTGTAAATGCCGCAGAAATAAATAATAAGCGATATAAAGTTTGAAACACGTAAACGTGTAAAACGTTCGTCTTGACCGAATTAGATGAAATATCAGCTAAAGCAAAAACATTTCACACAAAAATTAAACGATAATTCTTAAACCAATAATAACGATTTGATATATATTTAAATTTTGGGTACACGAATATAAAAAACCAACAAAGTTTCCATATCACTTATTACCTCACAATACGAAACCGAACCGAGACGAAATCTTCATCATCAACCAAATTTTCATCCACTCCACGGTATCCAATTAACCCCGCACCCTCAGTTTTTACGATCTCCGCAACCTCATATACCCATATATATATCGAAGACAACCGCCTCGCAGTAACAGCAGCATCTCAACCACTATATACACAGCCACCTATATATTCAAGTCTTGCTTTGCACGCTACCAACCGCACAACACACACATACACTATCTCCTATATACTCACCTCGGAATGTAAAACGCGAAGGGAATAAAGGATAGCACCGGCAGCACCAGCAGCAGCAGCAGCCGGCTCAATTCACTTAACGCGCGCGACGTCGTCTCGCAGTTACATGTATATGCATCCCTCCCCCGACACTCGCAAAGGTTTACTGTACAACCAGCAGGTGTGTGTGTGTATATGTATCCCAAGAGAGAGAACTTCTCTACGCTATATACGGAATTTACATCTCATACGTGAAGGGGAAAGTGCACGTGGATATACTTGATGTGTAAATGCGAATGCACGCGCGTATATATATATGTATATATGTGTGACTTGTCAGGAATTTTTTTTTCTTTTTTCTTTCTTTTTCTCTGTCTGTGTAGAACCGCTTTGAGTGAAATGTTAGCACCAGCTACACAAGGTAATAGAATTTTGCGGGCGCTAGGTTGAAATATTGGTGTGGCACCAAGGAGGAAGCTGGTTTGGTCACGCTTTCGAATGAATTTTTAAGAGAGTAAGTGCACTAGGGTATAATGAAAGTTATACGCGACTTGTGCGCTCATGTTAAAAAATGTAAAATAATCCATTTTTCGCGAGAAAAATGCTTCTGATAGAAAACTCGCCAAGTTTATTTGAAATTCTTCACCTGTGTTGTACGGAACAAAAAGGAAAGCAAGCATATTTTTCAAACTACAACAACAACAAGAAGACAGAAATATTTACGATATCCTCTATATTTGAACATGAATTTTACTTACGCATATATGTTAAGACCCACGGGAAACCTTGCGACCGTCACTTCACTCTTGTTCTGATATTATTCCAACGTCGCCAGTAGAGACCCACTATTGTTACTCATTAGTAAAAAAGAGAAGAACTAAAAAAACGCACACACATACACCTGCGACTACACAAGGTCGACAGTTATTACTCCACTTACTCATAGCGCGAATCCCAGTCCAGCAAAAAGTCACGCGAATCCCAACACAAATTAATTCAATCTCTCCCCGTTAGCACCGTGCAACCTTCCCCCTCCCTTTGCACAGTATACAACAACATACATTCATAATCGCGAAACGTACGCGGGGCAAAAACACGTGTGCGTCACCTACGGAAACTCTACCGCACTATAACGCATAAATCCCACGTGAAACGTGCGCATCAGAGAACACGTGGTATACGGTATACGCATACTTATACCTAGCACGTTTTAGTTACCCCACCCCCAACCCGCACATACACGCGGCTAACTGGCTAACGTTGAGATTATAAAGGATCGCAGAATATTGCAACTGTCCTCGCGTCTCGATGATGCATGGCCTCTGCTATATATGTATGCCACATCGTGCATTTTAATGCGAACAATGGATTTGAATAGGGACACGCGTGTGGCTAATTTGAGAGAGAGAACGTGGACGTGTGTGTGTATGCGTGGGGGTATACTTGGTTACTGGCAGAAATTCAATTGATTCAGTGGATTTCTCTTCTCTCTCTCTGTGTGTGGTAAGCTGCTGTATATATAGAAATTCCTATGGTATACGCGGAGGGTCTACCTTTAACGTTGGGCTTTTATTACAAACAATACTGATTTGGGTACGTAAATATGCGTTACCGTAGGAATGCATGCTGGTACTGAGCCGCTAATGAGGGATTTTATTGTTAAGGTCCAGATGCGGTAATGCGATAAATATGGTTTATTCTCGTTTGTGATTGTAATGGTCAATGGTTATATAGATTTACATGGTTTTGCCTTTTTAAAAGTAGAATTTACTACCAAATTATAATTTTTCACAATTTATACGACGATTGTGTCACTCAGATTGACGTAAGCGTTCATATTTACAATGCCACGTGTCTCAGAATTTTTCTCTAGGTGGTATTATATAAAGTGGATTGCTATACACTAACCATCAACACTTCTCTTAACCTGTTGTGCACTTAACGTAAAATTACTTTGTTCATCAAGATCTTCTTTGACTATTAATTACAATGGCCAAGAAGAAGTAATAATATACCAAGAGCGTAATTATATGTTTACAAGGCAAATTAATTAAGTCGCATATCCTGGTATCTAGCATTCTCAACTCGGCAAGATTTACGATCGTAAGATAGGACGTGATACCTCCGCTAGCAAAGTTACACTGTTTTATCTAGATGCAAGCTTAATAAGCCCGCGCAACATTCAACCCTTTACTGAATTACAACTTTCTCTTTATACCAACTACTTCGAATCTTCACCAATTATACACATTTCCTTTTTTTCTATCTCCTGGTCTTCACATACACACGATAGTTAGCAACACGCGTGTGAACTTTAATTTTCGACCTCAAATTACACGAGCGACTTGCGTGTACATTGCGCGAGTGAAGGTGGAGGAGAAGGGGGGCAAAGTTTCAAAGTGCGCGAGTAGCGTAGTAGCAGCAGTAAAGTTCTTATGTATACACGCGAGACGCTCCGTTTGATGCTATACGCCCGCTGCTGCGATCAATTACCACGTGCTGGAGTTACCTGCGCATGTTTAATAAGTGCACTTTTAAAATAACGTATCTTTCTCTGTCTTTATCTTACTCGTTGCGGATGTTCGCACGTAACTTCTTCGAAGTTTTCGTATATAAAGATCAAGAGTAGTTAACCGCGGTTATTTTCGTATACAAGGTGTGCGGTCTCTGACTTTTAATTGTGCCTGGCGCGTGTTTAATGAAATATGTCGACGACAGTTGGGGTATAAAAACTAATGTTGTTGTTGTTCATTGAAGTTTGTTAAGATATGATAATCTAGAAATAATTTGATGAAATAACGAAGATGTAATTACTTTATTGAAATTGATTGTCCTAAAAATTTTTTTCTTCAATTTTTCAAATACATTTGAAACAAAAAGCTACCACAATGATTAAATCGAAAGCAATGTCAAAGCCACATATAAGATTCCATTATTACCCTTTATCCGAACCGTCCTCTGCCCTCTGTCGAATCCCTAACTCCGCGACCTATACCATATCCGCACATCCCCGATAACCATCGTCATCGAATCAACTTACATCCATTCTCCCTTTTACCCATTGTAATAAAGACTCGCCAATCCGCGATAGCGAACCAGACAGCAAAAAAAAAGAAGAAGAAAAAAAACCAGCGAGAAATTAGACCTCTGCGAAATTGGAAAAACTCTCTCTCGCTCTCTCATTCTCTGTGTTCGCGTGGAGTCGAGGAATGGAAGACACGCGCGGTCACGTTTCGAATCGACGTTGGCAGCACCCCACGGCGTACATATATATATATATATATATATATATAGTACACACACATACACTATATAGTGGCGTGAGCGCACGCGTGTACCCGACATTAATTAACCGAGCGGATCGCAGTCACTTTGGCCTTTTGTCAGCTGCAGCCCCGCTCGCGCGGATAATTAACATTGCCCCTACCCACGGTACCTCGTCGAACGCATAGCTATATACCGGCCGATATAGCAGAGGTATATATATATGGTATATGTACCTCGTCGTCTCGTGTGAAAATCGTTTCGTATATATATACTTTATTTCTAGAGAGCTTGGGATTTAGGAAACGACGTGTAGTGGCTGTTACTGCCTGTGTGTGTTTCGTTAAATGCTAGTGATTTGGATTAGTTATACAGCGGTAGTCTCGTATAATGATTGGATTATATAGAGCAAGAGTTCTTCGGTCGACTGATTAGCCGAAGTTGTAATGCGGTTACGATACATTGAATTCGTTAGCGAACATCGAACTGACGATGTAACGAGCCAAATTCACTTGTTAACAGTGTCTCGGTGGTAGAAGCCAAGCGTGTACATGTTGTTGGATTAATGCATTGCTGGTTACATAGAAGTATATTGGCTTGTATATTTTATCCATGTTATTTTTTGGATAGTGAAAATTTTTTTAGATGATGGAAGAAATTATAACGTTATAGTTAACGTTTCATTCACAAACGGAAACATACGGTATTTCAGGTGACTTTTTTATTTTATACATTCAGGTGCTTTTAATGAGAAAATAAAGGAACGAAGGTTAGATCTACCGCTAAAACAGAAATAGGCAATTAAGATTCATTTCATTCAGTAACCTGGTAGAAAATTAACCAGCTCTGGCCTGGCTTCGCTTTTTAACTTCTGACAGATTCGTTAGCTACACATATAACCATGCAATTTTGAAGGATAAACTTGCAAAGCATTCGTTATGTTAAATTTTTATGGATATTATAAACTTTTAATGTACGTAAAAATTAATATGAATTTCAATAATCAATTTATAACGTAGAAGGAATAACATTTGCAGCAGTCGTACGTGAAAAATAACGACACGCTGAAACAAATAAAATTAGTAATTTTTTTAATGAAACGAATGGAAATCTTTCATAATTATACTTGATCCATTAATGCAATAAAAAGCGTAAAATTTTTAGCAAGTTTTTTTAACTACAGGTCAGTTAAAATGAATGATATATCATAAAAAGTGGAAAAGTAGCTAAAATAAGATAAAGAAATTATACCAAGAGAGTCCTGCTCTATATTACTAGCTTCTTACATCGTGATTTACTTCTTACTTCGAAATTTCTGTGAAGAAATCCAAATCTTGCAATTTTACATCAATACAACTTGAAGATGCATTTTAAATAAAATAAATGCTCGGTCTTGTACAAAGTAATCAGTGAAAATCTCACCTTAAACCTACTATTTACGATAATTCTTGAAAAATCTTATACATATAGATATGTATATATGTATATAAAACGCATAAACCGGTAATCCGAATTGAAAGTACCTCGGTAGAAAATTACCCGCCTCCACGCAGATATTCATCTAAAATAAA
Organism: Torymus tubicola; assembly: GCA_035583055.1. Classification (NCBI taxonomy): domain Eukaryota; kingdom Metazoa; phylum Arthropoda; class Insecta; order Hymenoptera; family Torymidae; genus Torymus; species Torymus tubicola. Next base: position 10,372 of record JAWWEQ010023500.1, on the reverse strand, counting down.
TCTCCTTTAGTAGCGTAAATTATCTGGATACGGAGATAAACCTAGATAATTTTCCACCACAGGCAGCAAAGAAAATCCATGCCTCTGCGTGCATGGAAGAATCTATGAAAGATTTAAAAAAAAAAGAAAAAAGAAGAATAAGCCACTTTGTTATGCATAGGCAGTAAACGAGACGTGATTTATATCTTACATGCAAAACAGAAAGCTATTGCAAATTTAATGTGAAATTTATAAAACCGTGCGATGTAGTAACGCGGAAATGAAATTGAAGATTTAATCTGATTTTCATAAATTTTGCGTATTCATAATCTTCCATACTAATATAAGCAAAACTCAGCTATCGGATTTTTTCTGCTCTTCTTCAATTTTCAAAACCCTATATATATCGGAAAATTGTTCAACTACTCAAGATCATCTGATCAATATATTAGCAGTATTAAACACTGCACTAATACTCCAAAACCATCTTACAAATCTCATAAAAGCTCCACTTATCAAAAAAGTTATCGATTTTTCGAAAACTGAAGAGCACCAACTCAGATATCACAACCTTAATTCAACCATCTACTTCTTACGAAACCCGTTTGCCCCCTCTAAATTTTTCCAATCCAATTTCCCACCGATAACTGCGTCGCATTCATCGCCCTCCCAATATCCACGAAAGATCAAATAATCAGCAGTCGCTCTCCGATAAGAAGACGAATGCGTTCCGATCAAAGACGTTCTTCCCCCCTCTTCCTTCTTACCGACCGAAATTTATGTTTTCCACTGCTAGATAACTCGTGTATATATGTATTAAGGCTTTTTCCATGTAGCTTTCCCAATGTACGATATAAACCTTATACGCACGGCCACGCGTATAAGTTGCTAGCAATTTTCCTCTCCCGCATACGCACTTGAGTACGCGCGCACCCGTCACGCATGTCACACACATATACACACGTATATATAGCCGTGCGGTAAGAGGGCGAGTCAGAAGGGAACGAGAAGAGGAGCTTTTTTTCTCTCTTTCTCTCTCTCTCTTTCTTTCTCGCGCGCAGCCTGACAGATCGATAGCCTCGTGCATTTGCGCGCGACGTCTTCCCTCTCGAGCCTCTTTTACTCTACTTTTGCTGGGCTTTTTCTGGCTCTCCTTTGCCACTTTTTTGCCTCTTCTCCTCCTCTTCTTCTTCTTCTTCGAGTTCTCTGAAAGAGAAGGAAAAGTTGAGAGAGAGAGAGAGAGAGTTTGTGTGGGACCACGCTCTTACTCTCTCTCTCTCTCTTCAACCCACCAAAGTTTCGCCATTTGACGCTGGAAAATAATGACCGAATTCGCACGAGAAGAACGTCAGCCTCGCGAACTCTTCTTCTTCTTCTTCTTCTACTTGGAAATTGAACCATTGGAATTGTTCTCCGTAATATCTCTAGGCGCGATAACGCGCTACACGTGAAGAGGCAAAAGATATTTTATGCGAACAACGGTAGGATGTTAATGGAATTTCCCTTCTGTGGCTATACTGGGTATATATAATGAGGCGCTTCGTCAAACAGACAAGATTTAAAATGGTCATATAATTTTCACTTTTAATTTGTCCCCAGAGTAATAATGAAAGTATAACCCGCAAAGTTGGTTTTACAGAACAGAAAGTGGCAATCTCGAAAGGTTTTTCATTTGTTATTTTTTTTTTTTTATTTATAAATTAAGTGAATGCGCTCGATGTAATCGGTTTACGGTGCAATACTTTTACGTTTTTCAAAGCGTAAAAAGAGTAATTCCTTAAATTAACTGCTCCTTTTTATGTAGTAAATATATCGTATATAGTGCTTTATGATCCCTCGGCACTGGTGAAAAACTACCTTTTATGTGTAAAATTACCGTAATAAAAGCGCGCGTAAAAAATACGATTTCGCGTGAGTTGTGTTTACTCGCAACTAAGAGATATAGTGTAAGAGTCGAGAGAGAAAGAGAGAACCGTAGGCGTAATATTATTTTTTAAAGCTACATGTAGAATTTACACGCCAAAAATCATTATACTCTGGCGTAAGGAAGTATTTATATATATGTATATAAATATTTGCTCAAATCGTCATTAGTGAAATATGACTTATTGCTTTCGAATGGGAGATACTCCTTTTTAATTTCGCTAAGTGGTATTGATTTATTCTGCAATGCGAGATACATAAATATATAATTGTATGAAAAGGAAATCTACTTAGAAGATTCTCTCTGTGAAAGACGTTACGAAATCAAAGTATTTTATTTCTTCACTGCTTTTCAATTTGACAAAAAAAAACTATTATTTTTAAGAAGAAAAAAAGAACGATAAAAATTTTCATAATAGAATAAATCGAAAATTTAATAAATAGCACAGGATTTAATTAAAAGTCTCAATTAAAACTCATGCTATGTTGAACGATTAATCAATCAACTCGTGCGTGTCAATCATTTATTATTTAATATATTAAATAAATATGTTGAATTTAATTTTAATTTTAATCATCGCCAGTTGTACTGTATATAAGGTTTCATATTTCATATTTCAAGTTTATTTAATTTATCGACATTTACAATAAATGTATAACCTATACTGTCACTATAACAAAAATGTTAGTTAATACGTAGTACGATACACATTTGCCACATATAAAACAAAACACCTGATGCCTTTGCTCGGTATTAAATATTGCAAAAAATTAGGTCAAGAGTTCAATGTTTTATATTAATTGAATTTGCAACGTATATTAATATTTCTAAAGTAAAGTAACATCATAAAGCTACGTTTGTATAGTTAAAATATTAAAATCTGTCAAACGACGCGGACAATAACGTCTGATTGGTCTTTATTTACTGGTCTTATATATGAAAGCAATCTCCCAAATGTATCCTCTTCACTATATACGATTCCATACCACTCCAACTTTTACCAGACTTTGTTCAGACATTTTTTTACCGAAAAAAAATCATAAATTAATATCTTTCGCACGACGAATCGGCAAACATGCGATTGTCGTCGACAGGGGAGCAATCGGTGAAATGAACCGAGCTAGAAGATTAAACAAAGATAGCATGAAAAAACAGGAGGAAAAAGGTTCGGAGAGAGAGGGAGTTAAATAAAATTAAGTTGATCGAGCGAATGTTTTCTCTCGCTCTCCGGGTGGCGTAAGACGTGAATCCCGAGGATGTCTGGATGTGCAAATTCTCTATCCTACCGTGCAGTGTTTGCGGAACGCACTGTCTCCGTCGGGTCTCTCACTCTCTATGTGCTTTGTGTACCTACATTTGTATACACGAAGTATTTCATCCGCAGGCGCGGAAGTTTTCGAAATTGATTAGGATACTTAGTTATGTTGCTTCGGAGTAATTCATTCGTAATACGAACTTTTACGAAAGATTTTCGGCAAATAAGATACATCCCAAGATTACATGAAAAGAATGTGTTGTTTGTTTTCGTCGGTTACAAATTTTTTCTTATTAATTTTAGCGCAGTTATTTCAACAATTTAATTTCAATCTCGTGACCTCTGTAATACGATCACTATACTTCAGCGAATTCCTCCAGAAAACTCTAATTCTTTTCAAATCAAACGCCACGAGCGAGCGAGCTCAAAGTAGATTTCGATTTCGAACGATTCGATTTTCTCTCGAAAAAGGAGGAAAGGGAGCCCCACTTTTCGTAATTATTCATGAAGCCCGATCGCCAAAGTAGCGATGGCGATTGAATTTCGTATCAAGCGCGCATCCTTCCATGTAGCAACAATCCAAGAAGTAGTATATAGTTCCCGATTGAAATAAAAATTTTCATCCATCGGTTCTGTGTGAGGCCAATCGAGCTAATGGAAAGCTCGCCGAGGAAAACTATAAAGAAGAAGAAGCGGAAAAAGATCGGGAGGATGCTCCTGAGATGCAAGTAAAGAAAAAGACATAGAAATCGAAGCTTGTTTTTCCTCACCATGCCGTAACAAAAATCGTCCCCGGAAGACTCCATTATCTCGAACTTCGTAGCAGAATTGCGTCCTTCCCCCCGTCGTATACGTCCATCGACCGAAAGAGACAGAAAACGCGAAATTCAATAGACGAATGCGTCCAGACCTTTTTAAATGTATTATATATATATATATCCAACTGGAAACCCTTTTCAACCGTATATTATTCTCTTTGTCTTCTTATCCTTCTCCGTCGCTTTCTCGCGCACAAGTGGATCTCTCGCGACCAAACGATAAAAAAAAGAAACAACAGCTGCGCAACTTGTTTCCCCAGTCGTGCACGCATATACCCCAACAACGTCACTCGTAAAACAATCCGACGAGACTCGGATTTTCTATCCACCCCAACCCGTGTATTAGTGCTTCGCGGAACCCGCGCGAGTTTTAACAACGCCTACTATATGTATACCGTTGCGTGAGTATCGTATCGTACACGTGAAACTATGGCGAATTCGGATGGATTTTTAGGAATATATACGTATATGGTTTCCCAACGGAATTGTTTGTAAACCCGATAGTTCGTTTTTTTTTGTAACTTATATGTATAGGCGTCTCGTTGAGAGGGTATTACACGCTGATTGAATTTCGAGGCTTGCTACTACTAGTATATATACGCGGGAAATACAAACGGGGTGATCTGGAAAGATCGCCTGTTGAGTAGATATTGTTATTACAGAATATATAAGATAAAGTTAAACTATTGGATTATAAAGATGAAATTGCGATAAACCGAACAAATATTCAATTCATATATAATGATAACGTATACCATTTATTTTCAATTGAAGAGAGAACATTTTGAAAATAATTCCACTGATATTTTATCTAATGGAATTCCGACAAGCAGTAAGATAAAAGCATTCATCGAATTTTTCATAAAACATATAGCTGCGCGTTTATCGGCGATTTCGTCGTTCGCGCGCATGCGTATATATATATATATATATATATATATATATATTTGCTTGTCGACGCAAGACTTATTCACTGTGTGGCGTCCCTGAAAAATGCACGAATGGCCAACTATACGCGAGAGACGCTGAATCGCATGATATACCGACAGGGAGAATGAAAGCAAACGCGAGTGAAAAACGCGGACGCAAACTCCGTCCGTCTAAATAAAATATAAGACCCTTCCGTGTTATTTTACCTAGTTCCGGTTCTTTCGCAGGTTAAAAAAAAGGAGGTATAAACTTTTTACTTGAAAAAGGTTGTTGATAAAATATTGGAGTTTCGTTTTCGAAAAACAGGTGGTGCAGGTGGTCGCGAGACTTTTTTTTCTTTTTCTTCTTTCTTCCCTGCCAATAGCGTGAAACTCTAAAACTCCGACTTTGGTAATTATTCATGTATTTACGTTGTATCGTGAATCGTGGAAAGTTGATATACTAGAATGGAAACACGAGTATGTACCATAATATTTTCATGTAACGGTGATAAGGAGAGAAAGTGTCGCAAATCGTTCTTATGCGAGATTGAAATTCGTACTGCCATTTCATCACAGTGACATGTGTATATTATATTGCATGTGAAATGAGCACATGAGTAAAAAAAAGTATATATCTATAAAGATCGTCTGTTTTTATTTACACTTTGAAACTGCGCGTGTTGATGGTGTATTGGATGTCAATGGCAAATGAATTTTACATCATCGAGTGTAATGATCAAATGTCGTTACTCCCAATTTATATATATACCAATAACCGCGCATTACTGTAAATCGCAAAATCATCAAGTTTATTTTATCGCAGGGACAAACACGTGAGTAAAGCGTGTATAGGCAAGTAATAAATATAGTTATCACTATGAATGGAAGAGATTTTAATTTTATATACAGACAAAGCTATCAATATTGATAAGCGGTCTGCTATGATTTTTTAAAGTCGCGTGTCATGAAGCTCCAACGCCAATGGTTTCGTCAGAAATCATGTGCTAGTTAATAAACGCCATATTACATCACGTAGTAACGATATTAATGGATTAGAAAAGTTGATGTACTAAGAAAAAAAACTTATCGTGAAAATATGAACTTTCCAAATACTGCGCAGAGTTTGTAATGATTTGTAAATATTGCATATGATAACGTATTTCATTCGAAATCCTATGGATTTATTTCGATGATTTGCTTTTATATTTACTTTAGCGATATTGCGAGGAATCAGTTAAATAAGACGACTAAAATAATAATAATATATATTTTTGTACTTTTATTTTATTTTCAGCACAATTTTCCGTTATAAACAAAATTAATACTTTAATCTGTAAATAATCTCCTCTCCCTCCTGCTTTTGTACCACGAAGTATTCGAGTTTTATTAAAAATTTTCAATTTGTATTTTAATTTATTTGAAAATCCAAAATATTCATTTGACGTGATATTTCAAAGCCGAGATCGAAAGTATTATTGCGTAAGTCTTTTAAATCGATGTCCTCATATATATATTTGATGATATACCAGGCCAATTCATGAATTCTTTGCTTTTTAATAATTCGAATGATGTATAGTCGAAATGAAATTAGATTCACGAAGAAGAGAGAGAGAGATGCATACGTATATATACGAAATGGTATTGACACAGTGAAATATATGAAACCATTCGTTTATATGAGATACGCGGCCAACAAGACGTTTTCGAATCTACTGAGCTGACGTTTTATTATACCATTGTATATATTCTCAACGTACTTTGATGAATAATAAACAGTATGGAAATATCTCGAAATGTATATAGTATAATTGGAATTCTAGATTTAAAATTATTTTCTGGATTTGTTAATATTGTCAAAATTACGCTATTTTTGAAATAACATCATTCTTATTAAACTAATCAGATATCGATTTCGATGAATGTCTAACTGAATTAATAATTTAAACAATAGAGATAAGGCTCGTGTAGAGAATCGTGAATTATTTATTAATGTAATTGTTTACGTACTATAAAATAACGTCAATGAAATACCGCTCACGGCAAAATTTGGAATTCTAAATAGAAAGCACTTGTGATTAATCTGGTCAATTGCTATGACTTTTAACATGTCACTATAAATGACGTCTGTTTGCAGAGGATATTCCAAAGCCTCTGACAAAGTAATTATGAAAATCGAATGAATCAGTAAGCCTTGATCTGACATTGACAAAACCGTGATGATTTGCTAGTTAATCTATTAATTTGGAAGACAATCATTCAGTTAAACAGTATCGAGTACTTCAGGCTAACAACTAATATTACGTCTATAATTGAAAATATCACGTCTGTTGCACTTCGCATAAAAAAAATAAATATTATTACTTATATTTCATAAAAAGAAACATCTTCTAAAATTAATGTAGAACTGATAGCATGAAAAAGAAATGAAATGCTATTGAAATGAATCTGTGTAACAATTCTTATCGAAATCTAGTGACAGTGGAAACTAAAACGTCAGGAACTTATTATGATTAGTGGAATGTGATTCTTGATATATCACTCGGCTATCAATTTATCACTCTAAAAGTTTGGAAAAATGTCAGATTTTATATTGACTTTCTAATTAGACCTTATACATATACAATTTACGCAAAGAATTTTGGAATTCATCCAAATTTTTTTCCACGCAAAGTCAAAAGTCCATCGAAAATTCAGTACCACTGCTAGATTCAAACCCACTCCACACGTCACGCTTTTCCTTTCTTTTTTTTTAAATTTACAAACAAACAAAAAAAAGAAACAAAACCTAACCACAAAAAATCCTCATCTTTCTGCATTGCAGTCTGGTCTGCCACCATCGTACGAAGAGTACCTGTGCCATAAACCAGCGTTGCTCTCACGATCTCACACGCCGCCACCACCGTGGACGGATTCACCGACAAACTCGTCAGCTTCATCGGGTATGTCATGTGGTGGCGGTGCTGCTGGATGTAACGGCGTCGATCTGCAGCAAATAAGCCGGGAGCTGCTGGCCAGCCAGCCGGAGCTGCGTGATTACCTGACTCAATTGGCATTACAAGGCGGTGCTGAACAAGCGGCCCAACGTTACCATGAGTTACTCAGTCAGCAGGTGCTAAGGAAGCAAGCTGCCAGGGCGCAACGGACAAGGGCCATGCCACCCAGGTTAGATATTGTTTCTTTTTTTTACATTTTTACAAATCTTAAGCTGCTCGGCCGTAAGTTATAGAACTTTAACGTAATTTAGTATACTTACGAACCTTTAAATTATGTGTAATCAAAATACGTTAAAGTACTTATAACGCCAAACATTTTTCTTCTTTTTTTTGTCACTTTAGGGATGAATTTTCTTTTACGTTTTATTAAATTTCAATACCTCACGTATTTTTTTTATACAAGACCATATAATACAAAATACCCTAAAAAAACTTTTTGATGAGATCGTATAAAAGACCATATCTCGTACGTGAAAAAGTTTGATAAACGCACAATATAAGCTTACAGCAAGCTCAGCATATAGGAGTATATATAACATGAATGTATGCTAAACAGAGTAACAAAACCTATCAGGCATGCTAAATAAATTACCGTAGATACCGCACGAGGCGTACAGTGAGATGTAAATTCAAAATCGATTTTGCTATATCTTCCCTAAAGCCAACCAATTTTTGCTAATTGAATTATGTTAATTATCCAAATAACAATCACTATTATAATTTTCACTTTAAACTAATTTGTTTAACGAATTCGTTAAGACTTGTTTTAAATAATCGTTCTTCGTATAGTTGTGGCAGAGGTTACGTCATATATCAAATATTCATTAAGGTTACAACGTACACTTGATTCTAATTGGAAATGAAATTCAATTGCTATTAGTTTCGTACTAATCGAATGATTCAGTTACATCCTCTGTCTCTATTATATACAAAAATTAACTCCAATAAGATAATGCTTCAATAATACCACAATAATCTCAGAATAAAAATCCTTCCACAACCGTATCTCCTTAAACTTGCATTATTTACGCAGCATTCTATTTAAGAAGTATTTCTTTTCTACAATCCACGCTCACTATACGCTAATTTAAGCTAATAACAAGTACACAAACTGCTCGGAACAGCCGTCAATTACAGCTCGATTAGAAGTCATTTTTGCTACCGCTACCATCACCGACAACAAGAGTGAGAGGGAGAGAGAGAGCGAAAAGAAAAAGAAAGGAAAAAAAAGCTTCAACTCGTCCACTCTCGAAAAGAGTTGGATTTCTCTCTAAAAAATTCAGAGAAAAAGTCTCCAGCGTGCTCAGCCACCCGCTCGAGGAAGGACAGAGTGCACTCGAGGGTCTCGTTGGCATGAATGGAGGGCGCGTGCGACTTTGTTTACCGCGGGCGACAGAGAGAGAGAGAGAGAGTGAGAGAGAGTGAGAGAAAGTTTTTCGGAGACGAGAGACACGCGTATACACGTTGATGATTTATTATCCTCTACGGAGGTTTTGCCAACCGACAGTGAACCGAGAGCCCCGAAAGTTAAGAGTGGTAGCTGCACACCCACGCACATATACATGGTAACGTATAGGTTGTGGTCTGACGTGGGTTTTGTAAATTCCGAAAGGACCGCGGTTATGTAAAGCATCGTTCACACTTTTAACTGCCACGACAAAGATTTTTTTTTAATATTAGAAGAAAAAATACACGGTAAAAGTATATACGTCGACGTCTGAAGGGTTGGTAAACCGGTGCGCTACTTGTTCTAAAAAAAAAAAAGAAAAAAATAAGGCCTAGCAACCTTCGCCAGCTGTAATGATGTCTTTGACATTCAAAGAAAAACTTGAATCCACTCTAGATGGCGCTTAAATCCTCAGCTAACATTTTATACGTTCTCTTCGTAGAGTCCCAAGTATAACGAATAAAATCTCGCCCGCAAGTTTCACCCAAGACTTTTCTTACTCGCGTGAAGCTCTGAAAAATCACGAGCTACGCATGTACATACACATTCTTATTTCTTCAAGTTAAGCTCCTTTGTTCCCGCACGTGTCTGAAATAATTACGCGAAACTTTGTTAATCTGCAACCTTATTTTCGGCAATCGATATAAGCATCAACCGCACGCGTGGCTTATATATATATTTAATTAACGGTAACGAAAACGACCTTCGACTGTCTAGCGTTATATCTCGTCTAATTAACGAGACTGTCTCAAAAGCTAAACATTATATTTATACCTTGAATTCGTCTTTTCTTCGCGAGCTTTCTGATGTTCTACGTGTGGGGGCGTTGGTGCATTTATTCGCGCTGATTTCTTCGCGTCGATTTTGACAAATGTGCCTGGGTATCTCGCGCGCGTGCTACCTATATACACGCGTGTGTACGTATGTATATGTGTATATACAAGGATTGTGGGCGTCACTCCACGATACCCCAGAGAGCAAAAGAGTCAAGCTTAGCTCTGACAGCTGGCAATATAACGGGCGCCAGGACGACTTTGTTCGTCTT